>LIEC01010388.1:0-135125 GCA_001925005.1 Drosera capensis | reverse complement strand
GCTTCATGGACGGTATGGACGGCTTGCAATGTGAATAGCCCCATTTATATTCTCTCAAAAATGTATATAGAGAGATACATTACTACTAGGATATGTATTCAACTTGTACATTTGAATCGAATCAAACTCTTCACAAATCTTTTCAGACAAGGAACTAACTAGTGCCATCAAAGCTCTCGTCCGCGGAAGCGGAAGATCATATCCTCAGCTGGCTGAAGACAAGGCAGATGAGCATCTCAAGATTAAGGCTGCAACTACTGTTGTGAAAAAGACTCCTAATGAAATCCAGCACAATGGAACTCACCATAAGGAAGCTGTGGCAGTCTCATGAGGTATCGATTCTGTACATAATTGGCGACATTCTGAAATTACTATCAATAGCGAACGCTAGTTGGTTCGTGCCAATGTCATTTTGCTGGTCACAGTTTGAACTCATAGATACTATGACTCTCTAATCCGATTCTTCTCTTTGTCCCCATTTGAATTTCGATACTTCAAAATTTTCAAAGTATTTGTAGATTAACTGCAGCAAACAGAACACAAACAAAGAGGAAAAAGGGAGAAAACACAAAGAAAGACAGGTCTGCACAGTTAGAAGAAAATAGCAGGATTAAGGGTCATCGATCAAGCTGATTTTTTGTGAGCGTGTACATGACATCCTGTTCATTCGTATTCAATGGTTGGATCGTCAATTGGAGTTTAGTGCTTTGAGAACGGAGCTTTGGAACAGCAACCCACAGATTTGGTTATTTTTTTCTTATTCTCTTGGTGTGGTTGTTATTTGCTCTTGATCTTCAATCCGTGTGGGATTAGAGACATTATCGTCTTCATTATGGTGATTTCTAAGTTGTCTATCTAGTGGAATTTTGTTTTGTATCAAAACCGTGATAATAAAGAGTTTGGATGGACTCCGAAATCGATTCCTTAGTTTTTTATTCCGTAGATTTTGAGAGGTTTTTCACGTTAAAAATGTTGTGATAAGTTGATCTTTGATTTATAAGATTATATATTATCTTATGATTGATTGGAACATTTCTTCGTAGATTTAAACAAATCAAAAAAATTACCTTCTTTCCCCAACATGATATACGCAGAATAACTGGTGCAACTTATCTATTTCGGTGTAAGTATGACCTCGTGACAATAACAAGATGAAGTTATCATAACGCCATCCTTCAATCTAGAACAGTAACAAGGGTGGTTGTCATAGACATAATTCAGTAATAATATTGATAAATTATATTTTTTCTATCTCAAAAAAGAAATTATTGTTTTAGATCATTGTAATAAATACAACATTTTTTTAAAATTTTTCACACAAAATATGAAAACAGTTGCAATATATTGATTAATTTTTTTCATAATTATTATAATAAATTTCATTATCGATATAAATTTAACAAATAAATAAAATCTAATATTAAGTTTTTTTTTTTTCAATGACTTCATACACGAGAACACAAGTGTCAATATATACTGAGAGGCCCCAAAATTGTCCCCTTTCAAATTTCATTTCACACCACTCCAAAGTTTGCACCGAATTTTCCACTCACGAGACACCACCACCAAACCCCACATTCAATTCAATTTAATGGCCGATTCACCATCGCCGCCGGATCCCCAAACCTCCGATCCCGTCGCCGTCGAGGAAGACGACGACGCGGCGGATCCACGGGGATCGAAGAGGAGGAGGAGGAACTGTCCTGCTCCGCTCGAGGATCGATTCATCAAACACCACGACGAAGAATCACTCGCTAATGGAGTCGGCGTCGGAATCTCTGGTTTCGGTTTCAGCTTCTCGTTTGGTACGAAGGGAGCGGCTGCGAGGACGCCCGAGGTGACGCCGAAATTCGGATCCTTTGATACTGGATCGAAGACGACGACGACTCCATTGCCAAAGGACCTCGATCGCACAACGGCATCGGCGGCAGGGGCCGCGGAGAGAGGAGGAGAAGAGGTGGCCGAGGACGGCGAGGCGGAGGATGAGGACGATGAGTTGGTCGTTTTGGTCAACGATGAGAGAAAGGATCAGGAACCGACTACAGTCGATCAGAGATGACAAGATCAGGAATACTAAGGATAATCATTTTGAAATATCAGAAGTATAACCAGTAACTGGTATGTGCCATCGATCAAGGGATATGGGAAAAGAGTTTTCAAATTGATTGTTGATATTGGGCTGATCAATGAAGGGATATTGAGAAGAGTTCCCAACTTACAAGATGAAGTGATGTTACATCAGTCAATTGTAGGTACATTAAGAGATCGGTATGGAAGAAACTTTCTAATGTTTCTTTGTTTATAGTTTATGTGAAAGCATAATGGCTCAGCTCTGGGAAATCCAGTGTTTTTGTTGTGTAGGAGAAATGAAAACTATATGTAATGTTTAGCGAACGTGGAATAATCTTTCATTTTGTTGGACAAATTGTGATTAGTGAAAGCAACTCCGTTCAAAATTGTACTTATCTTATGGAGTAGTCATTTTCATTCCGCTGTTCAAGAACGACAGCAACAATCCATTTGGTATGCACATTTCTTAAATCCACAATTTGTTTCGTAACTATTGAAGATCGTTGTAACCCGTTACGGAAATTTTCATCGAAAAAGAAAAAAAGGGTAATAGTTTTGTAAAGCATAATATGGTGGGCTTGTGAAATTGTGCTCGGTCGATGAAACTGTGAGCATATGATAGTAACAATCTCATTCTCATTCAAAGAATCATTACATGTAACGTGAGACCTTCACAATGTATACAAGATCGAGTTATGTAAGATATAAGGGAAAGGATGAAAATTATTTTTGTCATTCATCTCTTTTCCCCTTCGGCCTATCTACTATTCTTCAAAACATATATCCTAGTGAAAGAATTCGAGCCGCAATATGGACAACTACTTGCTTCCGGATACAGGAAGGTCTCCGACTCTGAAGTCCAGTCTCGGCTACTCTATCATGTCATATGATAACATCATCCCATCAGAGTTTTGTGTTATGTATATCAGGTCTGATCCGATATCCAAGTGGAAGCATATATCAACAGTCGATGCTATGCTACAGTGTACTTCAGAACCTGCAAGATGTTCCCAACCTCGGAGTCGAGGCACTGCTCTTTCTGGTCCTTAACATATCGGGCAAAAGCTTCTTGAAAGCATCTAAGAAGAAGTTCCACTCTTCGTCGTTCATGTCACCCAACGTGACAACCCCGGGCTCTTTCCGATGGTTTGGCCCGTTGAAACTGAAGCTCTTTATGAAGTGTCCAGCTTTATGGCTATCCTGGCAGATCTCTTTCTCCACCTCATTATCCCTTATTCGGTCTTCATCATGGAACAATGGGGCAAGCATCATGGCGGGCAATTTGCTCTTTGATCTTGCCCATGAATACCTTGGCATCTTCGACGACTTCACAGGAAATGTATAGTTCGCAGGAGAAGAGTCGAAGCTATAATGACAGGTATGGCCTCCACATTCAACTTCAAACTGAAATATCTGCGGATCTTCATCACTCGTTTCACCTGTTACTGAACCACAGATATCATTGCTTGGCATGTTACTAAAGCTGTCCTTGGCTTGAGCGCATATGTTCTCTAAGACGCTCATCGTTTCCTCACCTCCATGGCACTCTCTGGTCAGCATCTCACCTATCTCAGCGAGGGTAAGTCCGGCAGCAGCTGACCGTTTAAGAAAGATGGTGCAAATGACAAGAACTCGGATGGAGGCTTCGCTCAGGCCAGGAACTTCAGTCCTCAGAAGCTTAGCATCTTCCAATGGATCTAGCTTAGAGATATACTCCAACTCGGACTCCGAAAATGGGACTGCAGCCTGAGGCCAGTGGAGCCACTCGAAATATGGATTGTCGAGCCATTCGGGGAGACATAGCCCATGGTCGATCGGGACAAGCTCGGCTTCCCTAAGAGGACAGCCTTCACGCCCGTGTTTCTTGACAAGTATATTCCCGGAGTGTCTGTCAATGTTGAGGAGTCTCACATCAAGGATCCCGATACGATGAACTGAAGACACTGAGAAGCTGGAAGGACCCAGGTCACCGGCATCACAGTCGTGCTCCACGTGACACTGCAGAGATGCGATCTTATATGGAGCTGCAGGATAAGCCGAAGGATTTACATTGAACCCAACATGAGAGATTTTGACAAGCGCTGTCGTTGGAACACCAGCAAATTCGCCATGGTCAAGCAGATAAGCTGCTAATTCTCTCATTCCAGTTTCACCAATTCGAACTGAGCGTTTCAGTCCTGGCTGCCCAAGCTTTCTTCCTGTAAAACCCTTGGGATTATTCAACGCCAGTGGCTCCTCGTCGACAGGCTTTGCGACAGCAATGGGCTCTCCTTTCCTGTCGCACATTAAGTAGACACCACCAAGCCCGCTTGACACAGGCACAGGATCAGCACCAGATGCCAAGCCTATCGCAACCTCAGCCATAAGAGCCTGTGCTCTTGGCACCCTTTTACCACCAATTATTTCGACCCTTGGATTAGAGCTCAAGTTTTCATCTGCTCTTGGGTCTAGGGTCAAGCAAGGAGTGGAAACACTGCGGTGGAAACCACCAACTCGAACAACTTGTCTCGAGGAATCAGCAAGGTCGATTTTGCTGGCGGCAAGCATGACATGCTCAAGGTGGGTAAACGATGGGAGCCTGCATATCTGTGACTGCATCAGCGGCTTAAATCCATGAGATTGGTTGAAAACAACTGCCATTGTCAAACCGATTTCTTGAGTAAGCTTCGTCGAAGAGCACAAGAATGATGGTTTCTCCTTGTAGGATGCTCAGAGGACATTAGACATTGAAATATCTGCGTAAGGAGCAAAACTTCTCATCAGTTTGCATAGTCACCACTGTAGAAACCAGGAACTCGCTTTCAGAATATCACGAAAGCACAATCAATCATCAGCTCACAATAGGAAACACGAGACATCCAAAATAGTTACCATCACGAGTTGATGAACGTTTCAGTATTGATATATTCGATTCAGTTTATATTTATCTACTCCGGTCAATCATCAGAATATCACGAGTATAAGATTAGGCTGATGTCTAAACTGGTTTGGAATCTGAAGGTAACTTTTCTATGTCTAGATCAAATTATACTTCAGTTCCTCAAATCAGGAACAGATTGAGGGTTAGAGTATCCGATAGCTATGGTTCGCATATAACCTATGTTGGATTCGATTCGATGTCAGTCATGCCCTCGCAACAAATCCCATTCGACATAATCAATCAACCACCCTCTAGCACTATCTCAAGTATAATAAAATCACATTCATCTATCTGGAGTAACATCAACATCAAAAACAATGCTTCCAAAACACATTCAAGAACCCAACAATGCCAAACCAAAATGTAATGTCAAGAAACTCGAATTTTCACCATAACCAAAGAAACCCACCAAAACCCAGAAACCAAATCACGAAAAAAACCCATTTTTCATCAAAACACACAATCAAATCATCATATCATGAATTCCCTCACAAACCCTAGCAAGATCAAGTGAAAAAAAATCAAAAAATTAGCAATGGTGATTTGAAGGAGAGTGACAGATATAGAAATTACCAAGAAGATGAAGACATGAGAGGCAATGAAAGGGCAAAATCAATCAACAAGAATTGATGCTTGATTATTGTTCTTGTTATTGTTTTTATTGTTCTTGATCAAGAAAAAAAGGGAAACAAATTGGTTTCCCTTTTTTTCCCTTTCTGCCCCTCTCTTCTTCTTCTCCCCTTTGCTGGAATCTTTCAATTACTGTTTGTTTGTTTTCGTCGTTGTTGTTCTTCTTCATCATCATCTGTTCCCTTTTATGCATCTCTGGTTTTTTTCCACTTGACCGTTGCCCACACCCAACTTGCGCTGTATGCGCTGACCACCTTCCTATTTTTGGACTCCAAAAATATCCTTTAGGCGAAAGGAAATAAAAAGAAAACTTAATAATAATATTAAAAACTCTTTTGTCCAATATCATCGACAACCCTGTTACATTTCATCCTTGTCACATCCTTTTATTAAGGATATTTGCTCAATATGTATTTTGAAAAATACTTTTATTATGTGAAATTATTTAAGCAAAAGTTTTCCTATTCATTAGATACTTCAATAATCATGAGAAATTGGATTTTCATATTTGAAGATATCATGAAACAATCTCTCTCCATTAAAATATGGACGAAGTTACATGCATCATTCTATCTTACACTATGAGTTATCACTAACGTCCCACGACAAGTTTGGGGTATTACTGCTAGTGAAGAACAGTTGAACATAATTTATTGATAAAGGAAATTGTTATTTTCGAGACAGCATTTTATATTATCAAGATAATTTTTTCATAAAATTTTCAAGACAAAAAATCTTTATTTTACAAAATCTTAACAATAGTAATTATTGTTTTGAAAATATTCATTCCTTGAGTGAATAATATCTCTACTTGATCTTGTAATTGAAGTTTTTCTACAAGTTGGGACTGATAGGCTTGTATTAGTATAATGCTAATTGCGAACAACAATCCAATTAATGCATTGCAAGATGAAAACATGCAATGCACTTGGACCATCTAATTCATCTTCCTGCTCAATCACAACTAGACTTCAAAACGTGAGTAGCTTTAGTTTTTCAGAATGAATGTCACGGGAGCCTGCTGTTATTTTTAGGATACATATGAGATACAATATTCTATATGAAGAATCGACTCAATAATAAATACGGAGTAATATTTTCTCCAACAATGTCATTCAAAAAAAAAATCCCAACAATGTGGTTGAAACCTAAACACGAAATGAAGATATCATATACTGAGATGGTTACTGGGTTAATCAATCATCAAGTGGTTACAATTTGTAACGTCATTGTGTGAATCACGATTCATAACCTATGTCTAGAGTCCAGTCGGCCACTGAAGTCTAATATCACTCGATTAAGATTTACTCATTGGTTTTCCGATTTTTCGGCATCATTTATAGACATCTAGCCAGCACAGGGAGGCTGCGTCTTGCTCCCCTAGTTTTAGTCTTAGGGAAGACAAGTGTTCCCTACTTGAACTTGATTAACTTAAGCAACTCTTCAAGCGAGTTGAAAATTATCCTGAGAACAAGGTAATCACTACAAGACTTGGCTAATTAATCGCCACTATCTGATCTTAGTTAATGGAACTAGAAAATATAGCATATCATTTATGTACTAACATGTACAAAAGATTCAACATAGCATTTTATTACACTTATTCATTAATTTGGACACAGACGTCCGTTGAACGATGATCATTCACTTAAGTCCCGCAACCAAGCATGCCAATTTCATGATATGAAATGTAAGATCAATATATCCTTTCAGCAGTGGTGACTGGACGGAGAAATACGACGATCACCGTAATGTTATCCTTGCTTCCACGCTCAGCTGCCTCCGTCGCCAGTCTCTTGGAGCACATGCTGGGCTCCTTGACAGTGTCTCTGATGATGTTGACGATTTCTTCATTGCTCACAACATCCCAGAGCCCATCACTGGCCATAACCTGGAAGGGAAACAAAGAGGACGGTTGATATAATATCTGAGACATTCAACTCAACACATAGATTAGAGTCTAGATATACATTGCTACAAAATATAAAGAGCAACGACGTGAGCAGAGGGGCACTGTAGATAGAATGAAGTTGACAACTACAACGAAAGGCCTAACAGAAATCGTCATTGTGTTTGTCATTGAGAACATTCTCATCCACAACCAAACATGCAAATGAGTAAATTGGATTGCCATGAGTTTGCTTATGTCAAAGCATAGAACATCTGGAAAAATCGCAAGTAAATAGGTTATGTTTCTTACCAAGTACTCATCTTCTGCTGATAGAGATGTCTCTGTGATCTCTGGTTCTGCTGTTACCGTGGGTTTCAGATCGTCATCACCAATAGATCGTGTAACCTAGGTGGGCAACACAAGTGAACACTATAAATTTTGATATATCCCAACCCTTTGATGTAAACTTGAGTTGGCAGGGTGAGCTCAATGACAATAAGGACCAAAAAGGCAAATAGTATAGCATGCACCGTCTCCTCCCTTATTAGCCATATCAGTTGTCCCAAACAACCTCATCCAGACAATCAATACATACAAAAAGCGGTTTGAATTTTGCTCAGACAAATACGATAATATTAATTTATATAACTATCAACACGAGAAACAAAGGGGAAAGACCAATTGTTATAGAGTGCAACCTGAAGTCCAGCATCTCCAACCCTCCATGTATCTACTTGCCATTTGACTACCCCTCCCGAGAACGTAACACGATCCCTCTCCTCGATGCAGCTAGCCACATGATCCTAACATATCAATTCCATTCAGAGACAGTCACAGCAGCAGATCCGCTAACATCTTCGAACACTAAAATGGAAACACACAGGTATCAATCTCACCCTGCTCAGCGCAAAGGCACGACCACCCCGACATAAGATAGCTCTGCAATCACCGGCATTAGCAATAAAAAGCTTATTTTTAATCAGTAGAGAAACGATTGCTGTACAGCCTGGATGCCAATTTTTCTCGACGAAGCCCCTGGATCTACGAAGCATGTCAAGTTTGCTTCTGAATGCAGCATCTGTCTCAATAAATGCTTTAAACAGTGCCTCTGCAGGACTGTACGAAAATGTGTTACACAGGTATATGCGGAAAAAGGGAGGGAAAGAAAAAAGGAAGCGGTTCTAACACAAATAGGAGAGAACCTGAGAGTGGATGAACTTTGAAGGAGTTTTGGTAAAGCACAAGCGGAAAACTCAGCGGCCGCAGAACCTACATGTATTTTCAGGAGAATCATCCAGACCAGCAAGGGAAAAACAAAAGATGTTCCATTAACCGAGAGAACTTGTAATGACCTCTCATAAGAGGGAAAAAAAAAAAGAAAAAAAAAGAAAAGAACTTGTAATGTAATGATATGACTGATCCTGATTTCATGCATTAGAACTGAGTCTTCACTTATAACACTACTACCTCGGTGACCATCGAAGATACCAAACATATGAATGTCCTGATGATCAGAGAAATTCGGCAGAAGAAAGTGAGTATCTTCCATTTGCTCCCTACGACCACAAGTAGCGTAGGATCCAAAAGACAAGGCAGGACGGTGTGCCGAGAGATCATTTGAAGGAAGCCAAAAAGTCGCACCAGGTTGCTTATCACGTGACAGTCCCTTAGAGAATTCTTCTCCATGGACAGCCCAGTCAATACCTTCTCGATAAACTTGAATGTCGATGTCACCCTTCAAAGGCTCATCACCATGGACAGGTTGAACATGGACTTCATCCTGTTCTCCAAGCCTAGTAACTTCTTCATAAATTAATACAAGCTCAAAGAGTATATCACTGAATGAAGGCCGGCTGTTGGAATCTGCATCCCAACACCTCTCTATCAGCGATGATAAAGTCGAAGGCACACCTGAACCGGGACTGACAAGAGCTGGTCGCAGTCCTTCAGACACCACCGCTGCTGTAAGTTGTTGTTTTGTGTAGTTCATTTCCAAGACTGTATGAGCCTACAGGCATCAAATACAAAAAGGGAACAGTAAGATGCGCCTTATTCACGGTCATAATTGAATAGCAAATAAGCAATAACTTTTATTGACGTTCTCATGAAACCATTATTTCATACTTAGGCGAGCGACACAAACCTGAGCCTCTGCTCGAAGATCAGTATAAGGAACAACCCCTGTAAGCAATTCGCTGCAAACAATTAAACTTGGAGTAATGCCACCTTGAAAATGAATCTCATAAGAAAAAACTATGTTTGGCTGACCTATAGATTAATTAGGTGTAGATAAATTAGAATAGTACAGTAATATTAGACAGGTCAAAATCAACAGAACACCGACAAGAAGTTATGAGTCCTCTATTCTGACTAATACCAAAAAGTGACGTAAGTGCTCAATTTAAACCACACTTACTTGATTGTAATTGCAAAACTATATACATCAGATTTCTCTGTATGAACATCCTTCTTTAAAATTTCAGGAGCCATATAAATTAGAGTCCCAACCATATTTTTCTTGTGGAATCCACCGGTGGGCTTCCCTGATGATCTCCAATTCTCACCCGTAACATGCTTCAGGTCAGCAGCATACTCTGCCAAACCAAAATCTGCTAGATGTGCGAAAAGGTTTACATCCAGCTGCAACGAACCGGCAACAGATTTCAATATCGAAAAAAAGACAACCTTGAAAAGGAAAAATTCACAGAACTCGCTGATTGAGCTAAGTGACAAGTTGAATTCATAGTAGATAATTACAAGAATATTTGCGGGCTTGACATCCCTATGTACAATTCCAAGGTTATGCATATACTGCAGAGCCTTCGCTGGACAAACAAAAACAAAAGATTTGGATCATTTAGTAAGCTGATGAAAGATTATTCAAGCCTATACTCCACAACAAGCAACAAAGATGTCCCCAAAAATAAAAAATAAAAAAATCCCTTGCTCAGATTTAGTTGTCACAACTAATTACATTCGCATCGAAGCAATTTCATTCTATTCTTTCAATGTTGGTGTATCACTACAATGTTGAAGGGAAAAAATAACTAAGAGGGCAGTTATCAATTCTAGTCAATTACCAGGCAAAAAAAGCTATACCTAGCTGGATGGCCATTCTAAGAGCCTGATCAACACTTGGGCTCCATTCCTCGATGTGTAATTTCTCAGCGAGATTTCCAGATTTGTAGAATTTGAAAAAGAACATGTAATTAGGCGGCTTGGCATGTGCAGCAACCAGAGTAGCAATACCGGGATGATCCAATTTGCTTCACAGAAAATCACACAATTGTGGAATGGCATTAAAATATGAACCAGGCGAGTTTCCCCCATGAATCATCAATCAATAAATCATCTCCACCACGAACACTGAGCAACATGTTATACCTAGGAAGTGATACTAACTAGGAAGCGCACTTCTTCTTCTTCTTCTTCTTTTCCTTTTTTATTTTTTTTTTTGATAAAAGGAAGAGCACTTCTAAAACCTCTACAACCTATTAAACTTATCACAGTCCACGTCGAGCTAACATATAGAGCCAAAATGTACACCTTGCCATTATTCGCATGCCAAAATGAAGGATCGACATGGTAAATATCAATAACCCATACTCTAACACGTTACATCCACCACCCACAAAAAAAAAAAAAAAAAAAAACACAATTTTACAACGATTTTATGGTCTGAGTCATACTGAGATCAGTCCCCTTGAAACAAAGTCTTGCGAACCGAGTCATAAGCAGAAAGGATTAGTTTTTCTACTCATCAAAATGACCTCCTACTCTTTTCACTTCTCACGATAAAAACGAATGAGCTAAAAAATTAGATACAATACCATAGCAACTGCAATTGCTTGTGAAACCTATCAAGATCCTCCGAGGTAGCCAACACAGGCTTCTTCACAGCAACTCTCATCCCATCAAGCCACCCTTCATACACCACACTCTCCGACCCTAAAAATCACACATTTTTACACAAAACCCACATACCCAAATCGACTAAATTCACCAAAATCACCCTAAATCGAATCGATGAAAAATAACAAGTGGGTATTTGTAAATTTTAAACCTTTGGCGATTGGGGATGAGGAGATGGTATAGGATGATGAAGGTAGATGAAGGGGTATTGTTTTGCTTTGGCAGCAGCCTCTGATACATGTGTTCGGCTCCTTGATTTCCATTCTCCTTTTCTGATGCTTCAATTCACTGTCGATGCATTTGCATCGCCTACGAGCTCTTTCTCCTCTTTGTCGAGGTTATATTCTTACGAATGAACAAATTGGATTTCGTTGAATTGAACAGATGAAAAAGTTATCCGTCATGGGATGAGATTTATGTGGGGGAAGCCTTATGGTCATGTTTGTTGTCCCAAAAACGTCACATGTTTTGGTCATTTTATTTTAATTTTTTTGGGTCGTAAATTATGGCCATTTTCTAAGCAATGAGGGGAATTGCTCAAGAGTAAATGATCATAATCAAATGTCGATTGGAAATCCGTCAAATGTCGCAAGATGCTGATGGAGATCTTTTTATTTTTTTAAACCAATGCTCTCTTTTCATTAATATTTCTTTTGTTTCATAAAAAAAACACAACAATTTATATATGTGTGTTTATAAAGATAAAATTTAATTATGATAATCAATATATTATTTTATGTAAATTTATATATAATAGTAGTTGTAATATAAGTTATGTATTTTCATATAACGAATATTGCGAAACGATCGAATATTATTTGAACTAAGAAAGAAACTCATCAAAATACATGCTAAATAGTATTCTTTCAATCTCAAATTAATTGAAATATTTTTTTATTTTTATTGTCCCAAATAAATGAAATATTCCTAATTTTAAAACTTTTTTATATAAAATTATCAAAATACATCTATTTTATATCATATGAATACATTCTATCATCATTTCTCCTTCTTTTTGCTTTCTCAGTCCTTTCTCTGATACGCTTACAAACACAAAAAATATTATTACATATTAAATTCTATATACATATAAATTTTCGTGACAAATCAAAATATTTTGATTATATTGAAAAAAAAGAAGTATCAAAAATCAAAATGCTATATTTTTTATTAGATAAAAGCAATACTCCTGTACATTAGAAAGGTTGGCACATAAAATTTGAAATGCTTGATCTAAATTGATCGGATAATAGTTTCCCCATTACATAAACGAAAACATACAAAAGATGATATGTGCACATCCAAAAAGAATCAGAACAAAAACGTTTCATTTTTTTTCCCCAAAAACTTTGATTTGTGCTATATATTTAATGATAATACATGCCTTATTCTATGTTGGACATATAATAGTATCAAAAGCTATCATGGGTCAATTTAATGATAAGTTGATAACATAGGTCTCATTAAATGTTGTGGAAAATCCCTGAAAAATATCAACGAAAAGGTCTATTTCAAAGAATATCATAAAAAAATTTAATCCTCAATAGATTTCAATTAATGAAAAATACTTACATTATCCTCCTCATCCATCCATCAACAAAACAAACCAACAGATGTCTCCAATCCACCCCTTTTTTCTTCCTCCTCTCCCTCTAATCTCTCTTATCTTTGGCACCACTCGTCGTCGACGTCATCATTAACATTCTAGGACTACAATTGGGGTTTGATTAATTATATGATGAGCAAATTGATTTAGGATTTGATTGTTTTATGTCGATTTTAGGGTTTGTGAAATGAGGTTCCTTGGAATTGATTGATTTCGATTTCATTTTGAATTATAGTAATCATAAAACAACAATTGTTGAAGAATAGAAGTGTTTACGGTGATGAATAGATGTGTTATTGATTGATTTTGTACCATTGATACGTGCAGAGAAAAATAATACGTTTATGAAAGAAGGTAATACGTCGAATGTATGAAGGACCTAGTACATCTATAAAAAAAACAAATCAAGTAAGTCAATGAAAAAAAATGATACCCTTATGAAAATTATGTACAAATGAAAGATTTTTAAAACAAATAATGTTACAAAAGTAGTATGTGTTTGAAAAAAAAAAAATACGGCAAATTAAAATATTTCTGCTTTGGATGATCTGATTCATTGTCTTGTTTTGATTCGATATTGATTTGTTTGCTTTGTTTAGCTAGATTTGACTTAAAAATCAGTTTATGTCTATCTAAATAAATCATTGAGCATTTAATCGATTAGGAAAATATTTTTTGGGTTGCCTTCAAGTTGAACTTTTAGCTACACTTGGATAGACTAAAAAAAGATTAAAAAAAATCACTTAGATAAGGCTTTAGGTAAATTAAACATAAAATTTGAAAATTCACAAAATCCTTAAGCAAAAATTGATTTTGACCAAAATTCATATTTAGGTGAATAAATCGATAGAAATCGACCAAATTCACGCTAGACGAATAAAAATAAGAAAATTTATAAAATAGGTGGATCAACACTTAAAGAATTTTTTAGAGCCCGACTTAATCCATCAAGAGTTAACTACTCCTAAAACTGATACAGACGAATACTTTTTAATTTCAGAACTACACATAGTGTGATCCCTTGGATATGTAGAAAGCCTTATTAGAAAGTTTGGCCTAATGTTGAACTTCGCAAGTACGTAGGCAATCGATATGCTGCTCGGTCAAAATATTTGTATATTTTCTATTTTTTTCCCAACTTGTCATGTAGAGCATAACTACACAACACAAAACTGAAAATCAAAATTATCTAATAGAGAAAACCTTGGAAATTAGAAAACGCATCTAATACGGGGGTGACGGGGAGTAGTAGTTGACGCGACCTTCCCGTCATTTAACCAAGCTACTGGGTCGAGAACTCTGTCCAAAGATCAATCATATCCAACCCTTCCTATTTGGGGATCAAATAGGTGACGACTCCTCGAGCCGTATCATCCAACGATGAGACACCCCTGTGGCCTAAGTTCAGACCTCTCGAAGTTGGTATCCACAATATGTCTAAAGAAAAAATAGTGCGTCTATGTTAATTGAAAACATAGCACGCCAAAATAAAATAATGAATCGAATATGCATTTAAAAAATCTAGTGTGTCTAAACAAAAAGTAGCATATCTGAGAAGAACTAATATGCCTATACAAAATCTAATAAATCTATGTAAAATTTAGTACGTCAAAATTGATATGATAAGTAAAGGATGATGAATCATGGATTATGATAATCTAGAAAGGAGTATTAGCTCAGGCATCAGGCCTACTAGCTCAACCTATAAAAAGCGCAGTACTCCAAGAAAATAGTACGCCAACAAAAGAAACCATTCATTCAAAAAGTAGTACGTATGTTCAAAAATAACATGTTATTTTAGGATTGGGATCAGATTTGTTCAGATAAGCATCCCCATGGACGAGTCTCCTCACCAAATCTTTAGATGGTGATCGATGATGATGATCAAGATGACATTCGATGATAATGATTGAGATGTTGATCGATGATGATGATAATCGATGGTCGACGATCTATAATATGACAATTGATATTCAATGATTGATGATGATGATTAAACTTAGATCAAATACATAGCCATTCCGCGATCAAATCAAATCGATGATCGATGATCGATGATTTAGATGATGATGATTGATGATTTAGATTATGATGATTGATGATGATCGATGATTTAGATGATGATGATGATTGATGATGGAGACGATGAAGATAGAAAAGATGATAATTGAAGATGAGCATAGAGATGACAATATGTAGGCAAAGAGAAGGAAAGAAAAACAATGAGAAAATAGAAAAAATGGCATAATAAGAAAGCAATGATATTTTTTTATATTTTTTTTTTTGTAAAAGGTATGCCCTATGAGAATAAAGTTTTCTTAGTAATACCTCATTAAAAATAAATCTGCATAATGATATTCCAATAGAATTTTCACTTAAATGTTCAGCATAATGTAGTATTACCACCCCCTAAAAGCAGAAAAAATAAATTAAAATTGTTTGATCAGTTTGTTGAGGCAAATCTGACTAAAACGATGGGCAACCAAATATTACAGATAAATTAAGATACAAAGATTAGAAATTTTCTATAAAGGTCAAGTTTGGAATCTTATAAAATCTAGATTATCGTTAATTTATATCACATCATTTCGTTAGTATTAATTTGTCTTTTTTCATCCACTTAATTTCTTTTGCACACTCAAGAGGATACAAGATAAAATTCCCGCAATCAACATATATATTAACAATCGTAACAAGTTAACTGTTTGTAATTTATTTGAAATGACATGAAATGAGTATTAGTTCACATAAATTTGTTATGAAACTTTAGTTACAATAGAAGTTTATATTTATCTTAAACAAATATATGGTTAAGTTTATACATATACTTACTGTATAACGGTAGTGTTATAATGATGACATAAATGACTTTTTACTAGGAAAAATACACTTAAATTTCTATATTTTAACTCACAGACACTTAAATTATCATATTTTCTAATTATACAGATATCCTAGGTAAACACTTAATCCCCCCACCCCCCTCCTTGATACATTGTCCGCTTATTTTCAAGTTTTAGGGGGTTATATGTTTATTTTCAAAGTTTAGGAAATAATATACAAATCAATAAAATTTGAGGGAGGTTAAGTGTAACTTTCTTTCAAAAAATATTCCCTCTATTTCATTATAAGTATAACAATTTTTTTTAATATCCATAATAATTGCAACACTAGCAAGTTTTTATCTAAAAAATATAAAATCAATCAAACTCAATTATAGTATACTCATTATCTTCTCTCATAATTGATATCGTAAATCCTCCATTATCACAAAAAAATATATTCTTTCTTCATCAAATTCCACAAAAGTTCAAGACACATATAAAATCTTGTATCGATCAATTTATTACTTTATTATGGGACGAAGAAAATATTATATAGTAGTAATTTTTTTTATGGAATCGAGAGAATATTACCTATATCACATTTGTAATATTTTCTCAATCCTATAAAAGATGCAATAATTTGATCGGGGGTTTGTCGATGTAAAATTTAATCAATATTTTAAAACGATCAAACATTATTTTGCGTAATTTGTCATGAAAAAATAATTACTGTATAAAATATGTATTTTCGTACGACAATAGTTGCGGGATAATCATAGATAGTTGATTATAAAAACGAAGCTCATCAAAATATATACTACCTTCGTCCCAAAAAAACTGTAACTGATTGGTTTGATACGATATTATATGTGTGTATTTTTTTTAAGACTATATTGTCTTTTGAGTTGTGTGAGTGGAAGGAATGAGAAAAAAAAAATTGATGTTATATATAATAAAGATGTTATGATATTTTTATTAAAAAAATTTTAAAATAAAATAATATTATAATCCAATGGGTGTCTTAATTTATAATATTAAGATATTATAATATCTTAATTTAATGGGTGTCTTAATTTTTTCCGGAGGGAAAAAATATTGAATAATGATATTTTTTCGGAGGCGTATACCAGACGTGTACAAGACTAATAAATTCTTGGTCTTGCTTTGTTTCCCTGTGACGGTAAACCCAACAAGAAAGAAACCGATCCCGTCGCCTCTCATCAACCATTCAACAAAATCCACAACGCTCGAAATCCACAAAACCTCCTCCTCCTCCTCCTCCTCCTCCTCCAACGACGACGACTCCGACGACAACGATGAACGCGAAATCATCAATCTCGATCCTCTTGGCTTTGATCGTCCTCTTATCGATCTGCGAATTAGGGTTTTGCAGGTACGGAATCGTCACCATCAAGCGACTCGGCGCCGCCGCCGATGATCTCAGGCTTCCCAGGAACGACGCGGAGATAGAATTGATCGCTCGATTCGCCGTCGATGAACACAACAAGAAAGAGGTATCGATGATGAGTTCTTTTCTTGTTTTTGATCTGATTGCTTGATTTCTTGTTCCGAGGGTTTGATTTTGGGAGTTTAGGGTTTCTGATCAGGGTTTGGATGATCTGTTTTGTTCGATGATTATGGTTTGATTTGTGATTGAGTTGTTTTTGTTCGGATTTTTTCTTTGGCGTGAATCAAGTTTCCTGTTCTTGCGTGTATCTCTAGGCAGCGAAGAATCATAAAATCGGAGAAAGTGATAGGGTTTCTATCAATGTGTTTTTTTTTTCAGGATTGTGTCTTGAATAAATATGATTATGAGTTAGTTATTGTTAATGGTTTCGGATTCTGTTTTTCAGTAATTATAGCAGCAATAATAAGCAGCCTCTTAGTATGTTTCATTTAGTTGGGGAAATGAAGATTGTTCTTGGGTTCTTGGGATGTTTTCAATGGCTGTTGATGGTATATTATTTGTGTGGGATAGGTTTCTGGAATTAATATATGGTGATATTACGGGAAGAGTTGGCGAGGGTACGTCAGTGGCATAGATGGCAAGAAATGAAGCTATGATAGTAGGAGAAAGAATATTCGTCTGTTTCTTGCATTTCCTTCCATTTTACGGGACGAGAAGATGCATGCCACTGTTTTTGTTGATAGTCGATCTTTTTCCCTAAATGATTTCATTGTCAAAAAGGAGAATTCATGGGAGAGAATGAAACTAAGATCTTTAGTGAATTTGGTCTGCTCTTTTTGTATTAGAAGTTGATAACACATGATAAGTTTGTCAATGAAACTAAATAAAGCTTCGAGGCATCCGAAAGCTAAATCCTGCTGTCTTTTAACACATGTCAGTTTCTAGAATTGAAGCATGCATCATTTGGTTTTCAGTATTTCCTAGAAGGAGCTTGGTGTTTCAACTTTCTTCTCGTGAACTGAGTTATATTGCTTTTATAGAATTCATGGATGGATCTGATGGTCATGTTTAGTTGTGGCAAAAAGACATGGATATGAGCTTATTAATTTTTCCGCACACCCAAAAGTGTTCGGCCAGGACCTATTTGTAGCTCCTATACTCTGTCTGTCATTATGCTGGCTTGTAATTTGCCAAATTTATCACTCCATTAATCTCAATACTATTTTTATCATATCTAATAATCATCTGTGTCTATATTTTAATATTTTTTTGTAGAATGGACTTCTCGTGTTCGCGAGAGTTCTGAAAGTGAAAGAGCAAGTTGTTGCTGGTAAATTGTATCATCTGACTTTGGAGGCAGTTGATGCTGGTAAGAAGAAGATATATGAGGCAAAGGTATGGGTGAAGCCATGGACGAATTTCAAGCAGTTGCAGGAATTTAAGCAGCGTGCTTCAGACCATACTCTATTCACAAGTGCTGACCTTGGATTTGTACGTGGTAAGGACTTATAACAGATCTCAAGCAAGCTCTTCTCATTATAATCATATCTCTTTTTCCTAATCTATCATATATTTTGGTTGGAAATTTCACAAGCATTTGTAGGTGGGAGTTTTTAATGCCAGTTTCTTTTCTTATTGTTCTTTTGGATTTTTGTGAGCAGGCTGTTCTCTATGTGCAGTGCCTGGAATAAGATGTGCTATAGTCGTGATAAGATTATGCTAGGGCGTAGTCCTGAATTGGCAGAGTGGAAACCTGAAGTGCCTTGACATCAATAGAAAATAAAATAGCCTGATAAACAACAGCAGCTGCTCAGTATTTTTATTAAATCACATAAATAGAGTTCCAAATGTGGCTTCATTTATGTGCAATCATCACCAGATGTCTAAATTATGTCATGTGAATGCAATAATGCAATCATAATGAGAACTGCAAATGTATTGGAGCTCTTGAACCACAATCTATCTACTTTTTGATCGTCCAGCGCTCATCTCCATTTATTCTTTCTTTAGTTTTTGCCTCCCGGCTTCCTCTCTATCAAGTGATAATTGAGAGCTTCTTTTCTTGGTGGCCAATTTGATTATGTTGAATCTTTAGTTATGGTTTTGATATGTATACTATTTGTTCGCTTCAGGGCCTGAGCTACTTAGAAGGCTTTCTGGCTGTATGGTATCTAAGGTGGCATGTCACACAAGTTGCAACATGTAGTATTATATTGTGCAATGTGCAATGACTGAACTTCTGTATTTCTCTTAGATCTAGAATTACTTTCACCTCGCTTGACATGTCAAGCGAGTGCCTGTGGACAATGTTCCTATCTTGGTAAATTGGCAATGTTTTGATGAAGTATTTTCACTTGCCTCTAAATTATAAAGTATAAACAAGTCACGGGAGAAAGTTCAAGGATGCTAAAGTGAACTATATAAATTTGTATGTGATGTTTTGCATTGAACTTAATTCGGCTTCTTGATGGCTGTTAGTGAAGGAGGATTGTTCTGGTTTTGATTAATGTGCAAGACATGTCTATCATAGATACACTTGGCTGGAGAGAAGTGCCAACTCGAGACCCTGGAGTCCAAGATGCAGCTGATCAGGCTGTGAAAACTATCACACGGATGTCGAATTCTATATTTCCGTATCTACTGCTTGAGATCCTGCAAGCCAAGGCCGAGGTTGTCATCATATCTTATCTACTTCCAACGACCAATCTCTAGGTTTTCCATTTGCTTCGGCTTATCATATGGGGCTTTTGCAGGTATTCAGAGATTACGTGAAGTATAATCTGCTGTTGAAGCTGAAGAGGGATGTTCATGAAGAGAAGTTCGAGGTGGAGGTACAGAAGACTCTCACCGGAAAATTTGTACTCAAGCTGCTGAAGCGTTCTACTGCATGAAATGTAAATGTAAGAGCTAGATATCTGCTTGCTTGATTCTACGCCTTGATTTTGTTCGGTGTGCGGTATGCGGTGTGCCTTGACACAGCTTGCTTTGATCTACGTTTGAAGATGATGCAAAACAAAACTAAGCTCTGTATATTTGTGCTGCTGCTACTTTGCGACTAAATAGTACATATGCTTTTGTATATCGTTCCATGAACTTCCGCATTTATTTTGCCAGTTGAGCTATAACTCGCTTCAAAGATTAGTGGTATACACTCATTGTTTGTCAACTTTCCTGATAGCATGTGAAATTATAGTTACCATCTTCGGATACATACTATGTACCGCTGTGTACGTGGATCATTTCACTAGATTCACGTTTTGTTAATCGTCGCAACTTGGATGGTGCGAAGTCACTGTGGTGATTTGTCCTTGCTACTGAAAATTCGTACGTCCTCGATGTTAGGATTTTCCCCGAGCAGGATGAGTCTTTTATTTTTTTTTTTTTGGTTCTAATTCCTTTTATCAGTACAATTTTCCTTCAACAAGACCACTCCATCGTCTTGCTTGTCAAAACTGCAAGTGATATTGCAAGTGATATCACTTGCATAGATGGCTAACCATATTCCTAGCGGAGTTTGGATTCTCTGCTGTTTTGATCTTTGTTTTTTTTTTTGAATTTAGTAATTCTGAAAAACAATAATTAAAATCCTAATAAGGAAATATCAATTCTAAAAAAATAAAATCTAAAAAAACTTATTAAAAATGACTTCATAAAAAATTATATCCATAAAAAATCGAAAAAAAAAAACCCTACATCATCACCAAGCAAACATGAGCTATTGGGCAAGGATCTTCAACGATGCATGTGCTGTTCTTGGTCAACAGACCTCGACGACCACCCTCTTAGGTCCCGATTCGTATGTGATGCTCTATTCTAAGTGTTGACTGCCAATGTACTATCATGTTAGTGTTGTCCCTTGTTTGATAAGATAAGATATGCTTACAGATCGTTAGGTTCAGCTTAGTCGAAAAAGCTCGTGTTCTCGCCCGGGGTAGGAGGGCGGTCGCCAGTCACCGTGTCCCTTGTTTGATAAGATAAGATATGTTTATAGATCGTTAGGTTCAGCCAAGTCGAAAAGCTCGTGTTCTCGCCCGGGTAGGAGGGCTGTTCTAGCCCGGGGTAGGAGGTTGGTTGCCAGTCATCGTGTCCCTTGTTCGATAAGATAAGATATGCTTATAGATCGTTAGGTTCAGCCAAGTCGAAAAGCCCTTGTTCTCGCCCAGGGTAGGAGGGCGGTCTCCAGTCATCGTCGATGTTCTGTTGAAACATCACGAGGAATAAAGTATGTGTTGATTTGCCCTAGTACTCGAGATATCTACCCTTAAAATGGCAAGTGTTCTTTTCAAAGCAGACAAGCTCTATATCCCTATCAGAAAAAGCAAAGCCAAAACTCATCTTCTTCATTTTCATCCACATAACTTGATCACATTTCCATGATGACAACAAACATGACGATCATCCTCTACACCTTCCTTCTCATCGCCGCCCTCTACTTCCTCGTCCGCCGCTGGCCCAAACCCTCGGCCGGCAGCTTCAAGTGATACCCGATACTCGGCACTCTACCTGAGTTTGTGTCGAACCGCCATCGGTTTCTTGAATGGACGACCGAGGTTCTATCTCAGTCGTCGACCAACACATCCGTGTTCTACCGCCTGGGGAACCTTCACGGGGTGATGACCGCCAACCCTTTGAACGTGGAACACATGCTCAAGACCAACTTTTCAAACTACCCGAAAGGCGCGCGTTTCAGCACTATACTTCACGACTTCCTCGGCGTTGGAATCTTCAACACTGATGATGATCTCTGGCGATTTCAGAGAAAGACTGCGAGCTTCGAGTTCAATAACCGGTCTATGAGGGTTTTCGTTTCGGATACAGTTCGGACGGAGATACAGACCCGGTTGATCCCTTTCTTGGAGCGCAAGGCAGCTTCGGGCCAGGTCTTCGACTTGCAGGATGTTTTGGAGAGGTTTGCGTTTGATAATGTGTGTAAAATCGCTTTTAATGTGGATCCGGGCTACTTGGGCTGGGAGGATGACTGCTGGTCAGGCATGGATGGTGATGGGTTCATGAGGGCGTTTGAAGAGACCACAACACTAAGCTCTGATCGATTCATGTATGTGGTACGCAATTTTTGGAGCATCAAGAAGCTGTTCAGTGTGGGATCGGAGAAGAGGTTGAGCAAAGCGATCAAGACGGTCCATGAGTTTGTGGATGAGATCATACGGCAGAGATTGGAAGAGAAATCGAGGAACTATGAGGATTTGTTGACTAGGTTTATCGAATCGACGACAGAAGGGGCTTCGCCTGAGTTCTTGAGGGACGTAGTTATAAGTTTTATCCTTGCCGGCAGGGATACTACATCGTCCGGGCTGAGTTGGTTCTTTTGGTTGCTATCATCACATCCTAAGGCCATCGACAATATTCGGGCTGAGGTACAAGATTTTAGGGCTAGACGAGGCAAGCCAGGTGATGACCCACCTGTTCTCGATGAGTTGCGTGACATGAATTACCTACATGGAGCGATTTCGGAGGCGTTGAGATTGTACCCTCCCGTGTCCTTGGACTCAAGGTCTTGTACAAGAGACGATGTCTTGCCCGATGGGACGTTTATAAAGAAGGATTGGTTCATAGCCTATAACTCTTACGCCATGGGGAGGATGGAGAGCATATGGGGCAAAGATTGCGAGGCGTTTAGGCCTGAAAGGTGGTTGGAAAACAGGGTCTTTAAGCAGGAGAGCCCATTTAGGTACCCGGTGTTTCACGCAGGGCCGAGGATCTGTCTTGGGAGAGAGATGGCTTACATTCAGATGAAGTCGATAGCAGCTTGTGTGCTGGAGAGATTCGAAGTGGATGTCGTGGAGAAAGAGAAGAAACCGGACTATTTTCTTTCGTTAACTGTGAGGATCAAAGGCGGCTTGCCTGTGGGAGTCGTGGAAAGAAACCGATGATATTCATTAAGCTGTGCAAATTCGCTATCGGAGCTATATGATCAAAAAGGGGGCTCGAGCTCAGTTGCCTGAATAGATACTGGTCTTTGTGAGCTTACCTGTTGATTCTCATTTCTTGTTTTCCTGCTCTTATTCATCAGCATTCTATCAATCAGAGGCAACTTTCACAACAGAACAATGTCATCGAATAAATAATAATCATCTTGATTCTAAATCGTGTATAAAATTCATTCCCGGAAGTTACTCACAGCTAAATACTCAATGATAAAAAACGATGTCGAGATCTTATTAAGCTGAGTAGTGGTACGAGCATTTGAAGCTGTGTTGTAGCATCAGCATTCTATCATCTTGATTCTGAAATGCGTATAAATACCCCGCCACCTAGGGGAACAGAAGTCCATTCTCGTGCTCCTGGTTTAATAGTTAAGCTGAGTTCCTGTACGAGCTTTTGTTGCTGGAACTATTACGGCTGTTGCCATACATCAAACTGAAATACCTCAATTCACATGTCACAACTCGGCATAGCCCCTGCAACAAAGACAGCTATAGAACACAATCCGCGTCCATATCACATGTCTGGAATGTTAACGACACTGAACTCGGTTGCTGCATTTCAACAGTCAGGGTGCTCACGGTCATCAACAGAAAGCCCTTTCAGGAATTCCTTCAAAGGAACAACGTTGAGGGTCAAGATATTTGATGTGCTCATGTCCCGAATGAAAATAAATTTTACTATTTACAGTATAGGGCGGCGGAAAACATACTTTCAGGGCGCGCATAACGTTACGATCCAGCAAACTTTGGAAACCAACGTCTGCAAGGCCTTAGACAACTCCATTACTGGCGTACCTTGCAGTTTCAGCTTATTTTCTTACACAGTTCCTGGACTTTAGTATTCAGGAGCCAAAGGACGACCATTGTCCTAGCCAGGTGAATCAGTCGACTGAATATGTAATGGCGATGGAGCATAACCCGTGTCCGATCTCTGAAATAGTTAATCTAGCTCAAAGCTTGAAATGCTTTCGTATCATAAACGCTCAGTAACATGAACTCTATCAGCATTAAGGTTGTTATTCAGCATCTGTTACTTCTTGACCCACTCTATCAAAAGATTATACATCTCGTTCTGCTATTCTGTTTACAACTCAGTTCTGATTTGTCTCACCGTAACACAAATAAATTGACAGTTCATACTCTCGTTTCCTGTTTCTGCTCAATCTAGCCCTATGTTGGTATTTTTCTCATTTCAATGAAGTGACAGGATGGAAAATAATTTTCCCCAATGTCTGTTAACACCAATCATAATTTGAATTATGCAATTTTGATATCCAGTCAAGAAAGACTTTTCCTTGTCTGTTTAGTATAGTTGAACTGTCAAAATGCATATTGAATATCATCATAACGACCACAGTGGGTGTTAGATTCTCGTTTGGACTTCTACTTTTGTAAGGTTGGGGAATGCAGGGTATTTATCGCCTCCCCTCTGCTGTTGTTGGCTCGTGTGGACAGAGGATTGAGATCCAACTGTCCAAAAATTCCCAAGTTATGGAAAAAGAAAACTAAAAACAGTAAATTGAAAATAAACCCTAAAAAAAATGAAACCCTGAAAAATTAAACCCTTAAAAATAAAATCTTAAACCTAAAAAAATCCTAAATCTTAAAAATAAACCCCTAAATCTTATAGTAAAACCCTACAAAATACTGATTTTTTAAGATTTTTTTTATATCTTGAGAATTTTTTGGATCGTTGATTTCAATCCGGATCTCAATCCAACGATTGACGGGGCTAACAACAAGATAATAGAGTGGAGACGACAACCGAGGATCCCAAGACATTTATTTTCAGAAACTTGAGAAAGCTGAAATTGTTGGAGAAAAAGGACGGCATGTTGTCGGAGGATTTGCCACCAAAAAGGAAGGTGGACAAGGTGATCGAGTGAGAGAAAGGTGCAAGAACTCCAATCAGAGGGTGCCTTCTAAGCTGGAGGAGTAAAGGAGGAAAGTGAAGAAGTTGGATTCGAGACATATCCAACCTTTGAAGACTCCAAATGATGCTCCGGTTGAACTCCAAGTGAAATATGGAGGGTTGCTTCAAAAGTACATGGATTGTCGGGCGCTAAACAAAAAGAGAAAGTCACAAGCCAAAAAGAATCCAAGTGCCTATCATTATGCCAAAGATTGACGAAAGAAATCCGAGATGACCCAAGAACACTTGGCTTCATGAGTGTATTTCGGAGCTTGAGTTGTTGAAGAGGGCGTCGAAGTTTGTTCTCGATCCAAAAGATGTAAAATGATGATTCATGAGTTGTGCAATGCACTTGTAGTTCGTTCTATATGATACATATGAGAATCAACTCACACATGATCTCGGGTTTAAGACCATGCCACCTTTGTATTGATGTCAGGCATCTGACTTGCTCAGGTTTCTCCATTGCTTTTGAACTTAAACACTGTGCTTTTGTATACTTGGACATATGTTGTTACCTCGTCTTATTTCTCTTTGAATGTCGACGTATACCTCAATCTCATCGGATTGTCCATAATTATTGTCTGTCTTTCTAACTAGTCGTCGTACAATTTTCCACTTCAAGGAATTACACAAGTACTAACCAAGACATCGAAAGCAAAGTGATCACAGTTGCGATCAAACTTGGACATAGGTTTCATGATTAGACTTAATGCGAAGCCCAAAGCTGAAAACAATTGCATATCCACAATGAAGCTCTTCCTAACTGTCCATGATTACGAAGGGAAAGTAAAGCATCAAGGGTTGCTATCAAATCTCGATCATATACTAGCAGCCATAGGTAAAGGTTACTTGCTTCCGATTGTTCCGAATTCGATTACATCAATCATGATTTGAATTAAGAAGAACAAAATATTCGATATCAGTACTTGATGCTATTTTGGTCCCTACAAGAGATAGGAACAACACCAAAGTACCCACACAAAACCATGTTGAAACATGACAAAAAGACTATCACAATCACAAGTGTGATTTTGATCATTTTAGGATGCTGTCCACTCTGAGCAAAGAGGTGTGGGTTGCATTGAAACACAACGTTATTGATTCTCTTCCACTTCAATAATTTGCCCAAAAATGATCAAATCTCATATGCCCCTTTTCTTGCTAAAAGGCAAAACTATCCTACATGAAAGACTTTATCCTTTTGGGCATCATAACATAGTGCCTACGCAAATGCCCTTGTTCTTGTAAAAGCATGAGAGTGAAAAGGGCTTGACATGCCAATCCAAGTTCATATTTGGGGACAAATCATTGTCCAGGGCGATGACATTCGCTCGTTGATGACTACATTTCTTCGTTGAAGCTGCAATGTAAATTGAGATACGATACAAGTTTTTGCGATGGTCACTTAAACTAACATTTCTTCGAGCATTAGTTGACAGACAATTACTCAAGTGAAAGTTTAAGAACCAATGAATCACATCTCTTATGGGTGGTAAGTCATGATATACGTAAAATAGGACTCTGCTAAACAGTAAATAATTACTTGCCACAGGCTGCATACTTCCTATTTCATCATAGTGTCTCGGACAAACAAATAAACAAACTTAAATACTGTCCCAAAAAAAATAAAATCAGCTTAGGAAATACACATACTAACCTGAAAATGAGCAAAGTTTTCAAGACAGACGATTCTCGTGCAGCATCTTTCATCTTCGAAACCAACAATTCTCATCTAACAGAGAATTTAGTACAGTTCCACCAGCTCACTCAAAAGTTAAGAGATCCCACTTCAGATTTCCTCATCCACGGATTGTCATTTGCCATAGAGAACATGTTCTACCATTCGGAAGCAGGTGGAGCAAGCGACGAAAATGATATGGTGAATTGCCGATCCCTTTCCATGCATACAGAAAACTTCGTGCCTATTTCAGCTCATAAAAATAAGATGACGTGCAGCAGGCCAGATTTAAGAGCCCAAGACAACAACAGCAGAATCCTCATCACGATGAGACAAATAATGAATAATTTACCAGAGAGTCATTCCCTTTCATTAGCATGGTTCTGTTTCACCCTTTGCGTGATCCGATTTACTAGAAGGCTCCAACAGCTGGATTGCACCCTTAAGATGCTCCATTTTTATCTCGGAAGCAGCATCACCAAACTCCTGGTGGCAAATGAAATCATAAGTTATATGAGTAATATGAAACGAATGAGAATCCACTAACAGAAGAAAAGAAGATACCTCGATGGCGAGGATTCCTGCTTGTCTGCATGTAAGTGATATATCAGCACCAGTGCAGCCTTCCGTGAGACGGGCTAGCTCGCTAATGTCAACGTTGGAGTTGCATGGGATCTTACGCAAATGAATACGAAAAATTTCTTCTCTATCTACTTCATTAGGGGGTTTCACTTTAAGCAATCGACCAAAACGTCCTGCGAGACCACAAATTAAACGTTGAGTTTATAAAGATCATCAACTGATAAATGCTACAATCTCCCCCAAAAAAAAAAAAAAGAAGAAGAAGAAAACGAAAACCATTTCCTGAAAATGGAGAGACCCTAGGCTGAAGAAAACATACCTGGTCTCAGAAGGGCAGGATCGATCTGATCCTCGCAATTTGTGGCAGCAATAACAGTAACGTTAACTCTTTCATGCAAACCTACATCAAACCATGCATTAGTTCTATCCAGAGAGAACAAGGAACTTATTTACAAGATATGCTCTGCATTACACATCCAGTACATGGAACCGTGGTGGGTTTCATATGTATTTTATTTTATAGCCACATTACAGGATACTGGGAGACACTAGACTTAGAAACGAACTGTGGACATTTACCATCCATTTCAACAAGCAGTTGGCTCACGACCCGATCAGTAACGGAGACCCCATCTTTTTCCCTCCCACGGATGGGAGCAATGCTGTCTAACTCATCCAAGAAAATGATCGATGGAGCATTCGCCCTCGCCTTAGCAAAAAGTGATTTCACTGCTTTCTCTGATTCACCGACCCACTTGCTATATAATTGTGGACCTTTAACGGCAAGGAAGTTCAGTCCCGCCTCTGAAGCCACCGCACGGGCCATGAGAGTTTTACTGCATCCAGGAGGACCATATAACAGCACACCTGTTGGTGGACTGATACCTATACGCTTGAAGGCATCTGGATGCTTCTGTGGCCATTCAACAACTTCTCTGAGTTGTGCCTTAACCTCATGCTGGCCCCCGATATCTTCCCATCTCACCTTCGGGATCTCAAGAATAACCTTGATCACAGAGAAAAAAGATATGGATCAACGAATGATAGTATAAAACATCACGATATGCAGGGAAAGTTAGATAAAGGTACATCAGTTTGTAACAGATGAATGCAAGTGATAATCCACCGCTTTATGCAACAGACGACAATCACCCACACTTCAAGACTACTTAGTTGCTTGAATGATGACATAAATATTCTGAGCGCTAGATGGCGTCAGCCATGATATTCGAGGAAGAGAACACAACTGTAGCATACCTCTCGCATAGCACTGGGCCTGACTTTCATCCTAGCCTTGTCAAAATCATCAAAAGTCACTGTCAAGGAAGAATCGTCTTCATCTGCACCAACAAATGCCTCGTTTTTAACTGAGGAACTCTGGATAATATTCGTACAATCCAATGGTTCATCTTTCAAGCTTAATAACCGAGTAGAATTGATCAATGCCATGCAGTCAGCAGCTTCAACTGCTTCTCCATACCCTAAATCTCTATTTGAACTCTCAACCATTACTTCAGAAGAACCATCACAGTGGGAGCTAGCATCATCACATGATTCCAATTCAATATATCGACGAAGACAGAGAATTGCAGCCTCAGTGCATAGTGAAGCGAGATCAGCACCGACAAATCCATGCGTAACAGTTCCAAGCTGCTGGATTTCCTGATCAGAAAGAGAGTGTTCCATCCTACCGAGAAGAGTGTGTAAAATATCTAATCGTTGGTCCGGCGAAGGAACACCTGCATTATAAGCCGAAAAATAATAATAACTCGCATCAGAACAGGAAACAAATCATCCGATTACATCAAGTGACAACCTTTTGTATAGCTGGTGAAATAACTCTTTTGAAAGGTAAGTTGACAGAAGGGGGCTTCGTTGCTATCATCTCTTTAAATCCTCAGGTTATCTTTTCTCACGTACAACTCCATTAAATTAAATTAACTAATCGAACTTAATTTAAGTATCATGAAAATTTAATGAAGTCAGTTCTTAACTCACTGAAAAAACTGGATCTGCTCAAGAATTTGGAGGCATCATTTTAAGAAATTTCATTGTTAGATACCTATCTCGATTTCTCGATCAAATCGACCAGGTCGCCTCAGTGCAGGCTCAATAGCCTCAATCCTGTTGGTGGCAGCCATCACAAGCACGCCATCCATTCGAATAACACCGTCCATCAATTCAAGCAAAGTTGCGACCATTCTTGGGGACAAACCGTCACCTCCATCCTTCCTTGCTGGCGCAATCGAGTCCAACTCATCAATGAAAACCTGGGAAAAAATTATTGTCAAATGGTCAACAGAAGGTTGGAAGACAGCAGACTAACCATAAGCTAAGAGCCTTAAACTTAACGAAGGAACAAACCACAGAAGGCGCAGACTCGCTTGCAGATTTGAAAACCTCATGAAGTGCTTGCTCACTTTCCCCATAATATTGGCTGACAATTTCAGCTCCATTCACTCTAAAGAGGTTCATCCCGCAATCATGAGCACAACGCAATGCCAAGGAGGTCTTCCCCGTGCCTGTTGGTCCATGAAGAAGCACTCCCTTTATAGGTCGTAAACCTAGACTAAGATATCCATCATGTTGATTAACGTTCCAAATATTTTAAGAGCACACCCCATACAAAACAGCAGGAGAGCATGAGACGCCAAATTGACTAAGCTTTAAGATTCTTTAACCACAATTGTTAGGGCGACACTTTGGCTACAGGGACACGAGTAAAAACGAGATGATACCCTGCCGTTGTTTTGGATGAAGAAGGGTAGGCTGAAATTACTACAACCATACCGTGATACACAATCTCTGCCAAGCGGAATGCATTGCATATATCACATACAATTTTCTAGCAAGCTAAGATTAGGTGAATCATCAACAAAGCATGAACGTTCTAGGGTGCCTTGAGGTGAGTCGAGCAGCTTGTTAATTTGATCTATTTCAGAAAAACAGAGTTATTAAAACCGAGAGAACAGGAAAAAAAAATAGTATTGTTCTTCTGTAGTTGAAATACAACTGAAGATATAATTTTCCTTGTTACTCTGAAACGGAGACAAATGAAGAATAACAAGATTATGATTACATCAGGTTCCTATCCCAAGTATGAAATAACAACACTCTCAAAAGAGCACACTATTATGAAGTTTAACTCGCAGAACCCTATACTGGATACTAAATACTAGATATCATTGTAAGTGCCTCGACCAGATAAGCGAGCTCTCTATTGCTAGGAAGCCTTACATCAAGACAACTATATTGAGAACCTTAAGATAATTTAATAACAGAACCAAGAAAATGCAAGTGCAATATATACCTGGCCAAAGGATTCTTCACGGAAAATGATAATATGTCCTTCAAAATCCCATACTCCTTCGAAAGACCACCTAATTGAGGAAGATCATCTTCAACACCAGATGGGGTTCTATTCTGAAGCGAACTTCTTTGCCTTGAAACGACTGATTCATACTCGGAAGGCAAATACATATGAACTTTTGTGTCATGATCTACTGTAAAAGCATCATCAATATCACACACCATGCCCGTCTTATCCCCGTTGCCAGTAGTCTGGAAGCATCTTTTAGCACCAAATACCCGGAAAACAACAAGAGATGAGAGCATGGGCACGATCACAAGATTACCCAACAGTAAATGACGAGAATACAACCATGAAGCAGCACAAGTTTGCAAAAGGTTCTTGGAAAAGTTGTCTCTCAACAGTTCTCTGATCTCTGATGTATCAAGGTCCTTGTCATTCGTATCCATCAAGCCTGAATCTTTATTTGCAACTGAACTTAATGTAATAGAGCTAGGAGAATGTAGTCTAGAGTTATAAGAAGCAGGTGTTCTAGGGGATGCAGTTTCCACACTTTCAACTTCATCACGAGAGACACCAGAATAACCTTTGGAGGGTACTCCTCCGCCACCATTTCGCATAGAAGCTTTTACAGAAGCAACTAGCTCTAGATGCAGTTCATCGCAGTTTTGTGGCTGCACAGCATTCAAATCTAAGTTATGTTGCTGGCCATTTTCTTGCCCGAGTTTGGCAATAGACGGTGAATCACAAATAGGGTGTATAAAAGCAAAACTGCCACAAGCAGGAGAACCTAACGAATATGACAGGCTTGAAGAAAGACGGACATCACTCCTCGAAACCTGCAACGGATGATGGAAAAAATAACAGTTATGAGACATGCTGGAATTATGGTATTATTCTTGAACGGACCCTGAATGATAATGCAAATTTCATTCAAATAACTTTCACATTCAAACCTTACAAGAAGGAAAAACTGTTGCCATTACAAAATAGTTCCCCGCCCTATCCACCATTCTCGCTCCCAATTCAACTCCAAAGCTCGCACTAAATTCAGCCGCAATCAAGCTGAGCGGAGCATCACCATGCCTTCTTGATGATGGAGCTAGTGCCACCTGCAAACCATGTCAAAAGACATCTAGATCCACGACAACAATAATGTCTCAAAAATGAACAAAAAAACTGTACGTATAGCTGCTCAAAAGACTACACACAAAGATTGACAAGTTCTTGTACAAAAATAAACCATGATGAATCAAGCATCGCAACTCAACATCCAAATACACAAATAAAAAACATGTAAGGCGCCTGTTAAAATCTAATGATCGAGAAGCTTTATTGATCATACTCGTCCTCCAGCAGGATAGATTGGCAAAATAAACGTTGTTAACTGATGGGGCTTACTTTTGGCCCTTTAGGATTTACTTGGATCATTCAAAACTTCCGATAATTGATTCCTAATAAAAATGGCATTCGATCAATGATAAACTTGAAAAACATGATGTACACCAATAAAACTACATCGAAAGGTTATATTTTTAAAACAATCGATCATCATGAAATTTCAAGTGGAACCGTCACAACTGCTTCCTTACTCACCTCATGATCATTACTCTTTCCCTCATATAATTCTTGAAACAGAATGACTTGGCACAAAATATAGAATGCATTTAATTTTTGTCATTTCACTTTTTATCCTTGAGAGATAAATGAGAGGTAAGGAAGAAAAATGGTAACAAGCGAAAAAAAGTGCCATAAAATAGGGATAGATTTTTATTTTCAATAACAAAACTTTTCCAAATGAGAAAAGGCTGCAAACTTTCTAATTCGAGAACGCATCACACTTCTAACAACAACAAAAAACAACCTAATAATCCCGTCAAAGGTCGCTGACAGAGTCTGAGACGCATCACACTCCAAACAATAACATCGAACAATCAAGCATAATCGATCGAATCCCATACCGATACGACAGCACCAGGAGATATCGAACCCGAGACCATGGCCGTCTCGGACAACCAAACCCGACACCCTCTCCCATTCTCTTCCCGCGCTTCCCCCTCCACCACTCTCCCCACAATCGCCTCCTCCCCAATAAACAACGGGAACTTACTCGCGGCTTCCCACACATAGGACCTCAGTTCACCTTCGGTCGAACCCTCAGCGTTCGCCGTTACAAATTGAGATGAATATGAAGGGGTTGAAGGTGAAGGAGAAGGGGATGGTTTTGGGGCTCGTGATGGGGTTTTGGGTTGCTTCTTCGATTTCGACGGCATGGTTGGGAGTTTGACGGGTGGTTGGAGATGGGCGACGGCGACGGCGACGGAGGACGAGAATGCGATGGAGGGGTCGGTGGGCTGATTAGGGTTTCAGTAAGGAGTTCTGTGAGACACTAATGTTTTGTTGTTTATATCTTTTGTCACGTACATGTTTTGGAAACCCCGAATATTATGGGAAAAAACTGGGAAAAACTTTCTTCCTAGTTTTTACTCCATGAGACACGAGGAAATTTTTATATCGATAAATAAATATATTCAAGTTATGAAATTTATATTTGTTAGTGTCGAAAGTCGTCAGACGAGTTGGTTGGTAATGATTTATGAATACAGGTTTTCCTCGATATTGTATTCCTGCAATCACATCAGGAAACAACAGACCGATCAAATGGACCCAAGGTTATGATCCGTGGATCGGTTTCGATCCTTAAATCAGTAAAATTTAAGACTTCTTTTAAGTGATTGCATATTGAAGTCTAAAAAAACTTATCTTTTTTAGATAATAGGGTCGATATTATAATAAAATAAATAATCTTTATTTGTAATATACTTATCATGAATAAGACATTTCCATTTGTTTAATGCCACTTGTTTTTTTTCTTCTAGGTCATTGGTTTAGTGATGTTGGACTTCTTTTATGGGCTTTAGCCCATTGAATTGAGTGTTAGGATTTTCTCTATCAATACTTGCCCCCCGCGTTACAGTTTGGGGGATCCCAAGGCGTAACTCGTGACCTAGATTCCTTACGTTTGAATGGCCTTTCAGGCATAACCTATTGGTCACAATTTTCATGGAAGGACGACTTTCGCCTTATTCTTAACAGGTTAATCTTTATCTCCTTGGAAATGACAGAGTCGTCTCACGTCGGCATCTAAATCGTCATCGCGGGAAGGGCCAATGTATTGATGGCGTCGCATTGATGAGATGCTTCCTTCTTCTATGTGGCACCTCCCGGTTGGCTTAGTCAATAACGACGTAACGTTTTGCTTTTTTCCCACCCATATCGATTGGGCTCCCGTCAAAAGCCCACTAATGAGACCCCCCTTTCCTATATATATATACATAGAGGTGTGGTCCTTAATTTTTTTCATCTCTCTTCTCTCGGTTTGATCTAGCCCTCCCGAATTTGGATCCCGTTACACCGACCAACACCCTTGAGATGACAACCAGGGCTACGTTACCTTAGTTGACATTGGTATTGGGATCACTCATGATTGTTGTGTGATTGTCTTATGTTATGGGTGTTAGAAATATAAATTACAACTATTAACATCTTCACAAGAAATAAACGAAAACGGCCCTATAAGCCTAAATGAAAAAGACTTGGGACAAACAAGTGCCATATCAAGTACCATATCAGTAAAAAAAACAACAACGACAATACAAAAAGAAAGAAAAGAACGATATCTTCTTAGAAACATTCTCCAACTCGTTCAGGACACTGTTCCTATTAGACCTTCTAATAGTCTAACAACAAACAACAACAAGTAATTAACACTAGGTCAAATTTCCAATTACAAATAGCGATCCGAGGAGAACAATGATCACATAGTATATCATCGAAACGGATAAGGACAAGGAGAAGCTTAGCTTACATTGCTGAACGAGGAGAAGAAGCTTCAAGTTCTTCGTCTTGAGCGCGTCGGATTTTCGATCGTCTGAGAAGCTGAGTAGAAAGAGGAACGTAGAGGAGAGTGGCAGAGATGTGGAGCGACGATGGTAATGGCGGAGAGAGAGCGAAGCACTGACGGAGATGATGAAGAAATGGTGGAGCGGCGAAGGTGATGGAGAAAGAGAGTGGGAGAGTAGACAAAATTATATGTTCGGGGAATTTTAATTCGGTATGTATGATTTTGATTTTCGTTTCTTGAAAAGGTATAGATTTGGATCATTTGTCCAAACAAATAGACAACGATTGCTTATGGATCGTATTAAAATAAATAAAATATTTTTATAATTTTTAAAAAAATTCATAAAATAATCATATTTTATATCACTTCAATCTATTTTTTTTCTTTTTTAGTGACTTGCACTCTCTCACGCTCAAGAACATAGAAAAATCTTACATATATTCCCACCGTCTCAAAATAATTGCAATACTTTGACGATGTGTATTTATCGACGTGAAGTTTGACTCACGTCGATGGACGAACAAACATTATTTTTAAAAACTATTTTGAAATATTAATTATAATTTAGACTATACACTTCAACCTGAGGTCAGTGACGTATGATGAAAAATGAAACTTTTCAAAATACGTGTTAAATAGTAAAAAAAAATCACACGTTATAAAAAAATTGGACAAATAGAATACAATTTGACACAAACATTAATTTTTATGCCAAATCAAAATGTTTCAATTAAATGGGATACAGGGAGTAACTAAATACCTGTTTAAGCGGATGAAGCTATGGACTACCTGTACAGCTGTACCAACTGATGTTTATGTGTGAAACAACCTTTTTTCTTTTTAAAAAAAAAGGATTTTACCCAAAATTATAATTTTTTAATAATTAAAAATAAATTCATAAGGAAAAGTTATTCTCAAGAAACTATAATTCATCAATTCCTTCTAATCCCTTATCATATCCCCAACCCCTACAATCATTCCATCTCGGTCGAACTTTTGTCCGAATTCGGTAAGTAGCTAGAATCGTAACACAAATCCGACAAGTTTGGTTGGTCACTAAAATCATCATCTGAATATGACAAGTCACCATAATTATCATCGAAATCTGACATGCCTGAAACAGAGGTCCTGAAGGAAAAAAACATGACATTTAAACAAAAAAAAACCAAAATAAAACGTCTGAACAAAACGAAATAGAGTGTTTTAAGAAAAAAAAAAGACTTCTAAATAAAAAATAAAATATAGCTCCTGAACAAAACAAATCAAAGCTCTTAAAAGGAACTGGACGTCTGGAAAAAAAAAAAATCAGAACATCCAAATAAAGAGTAGAAGATACTAAAACACACTATTACAAATACATTGATTTTATTAAACGAATGTATGCAATACCTTATCATTGTAACATAAAGAACGCAATACCTTGTCATCATCTCATTGACAGCCGAGTCCATATGTTAACAATCTTGTCGAGTTGTCACATATCCTCTTTTTCCCAATTTGACCTATCACACTAAATTTCAGAAAAATGTAAGTAAAATAAAAAGCTCATATGTGTAATATTTCTGTCCATCCTCGTCAAACCCCCACGCTTTCCCTCTCCCAATGCTCAAACAATGAAATCCCTGGCCTAGACGTCACCAACACCGTCGCACCATCGTCATTCTCCATGCGTCACCACTTCCCCCTCACGCGCTGCCTCTCCACCACCACTTTCCTCTTTTGCATCAACCCTCGCTTCATCCCTCTCTGCTCAAACGCCGTGACCACTCACCGGAATGTCACTTGCTCTGCTCTTTCATCGTCTTCTCAATTGGGTAACTCTCACAATCTCGATCAATTGATAATTCGTTTATTTGAAGTTGTTTTGGATGATTCGGTGAGGTCATCGATGTGGTGGAGGTAGGAGACGACAGAATTATCGTGAGCGACGAGGCGAGCCCGGTCTCGGATTGTGGAGAGGAGCTGATTGACGACGTCGAGGAAGGTGGAGGCATCAACGGAGCCAGACCGGATAGGGTGGTCGGCAGAGACGTAGAGGGAGATTTTGCAACTATGGTTGTAGGAATTATTTTTTCATGTGAAGTTTCATGTAATATATTTTGAACTATATAGTTTTAGATAATTTTTTGAAAGAAAAATAAAATATTCCAAATTAGGGGGTAATTATTTTCAGGAGAAGAATATATATATTCAAGACGTTCACTCCCCCCACACACATTGTTCTTGACCAAAATCCCTCCTCGCTATACCCTTGATAAGCAAAACTTTTTAGGAAGTACTTTTCAAAAAATATTAAAAATATTACCACTTGAGATCATTGTATGTTTTTTTAAGAAAAATGGATGTTTTGTGATTGTTTTACTTATTTATTTTATGAGAAAAGAAAACGAAAAAAGAAAAAAAATGATATTTAATAGTGATGACTTGATATAAAATGACAATAAGGATAATTGAGTATTTTAACCCAAAAAATTATCTAATTGAACATCCAAATATAAAAAAAATTATAATATTTTTTGGACTTCCAATTCTGCAAATTATGCAAAAATAAATTAACACCATCCGATTCAAATTCAAGCCATGATTACCTTCAAATAATTGTCCCACTTTTGTCTCTCCCACTCTAAATTTGTTTAATCTTAAAATTAGTTGAGACGTCAAATTACCCCAATCACGACACATATTATTTCCCGTCAAGCCAAGACAAAAGTAGACATCATAGACATTACAAGGACAATCCGTCAACCCTCAAAAATCAGTAGAGAATCCAGAAGGAGAAAAACCATAAAATTAGACACCGCACTACCATCATCCACACCGTCCATCTCATGACCCTAGCCCATCCAACGGCTGAGACACCATCGAGGATCGAAATAATCTCAGCCGTCGGATCTTGTAGATTATATATATAAAATCCATCACCACTACTCTCAACTCTCTCCTTGTCTACCACTCTCTCTCATTGCATTTGCTGCTGTGTACAGCTCATCACTCAACAGCAGGTATATATCTCTCTCTCATTTGCTGTGTTTTGCTTTCAGATCTTTGCTTCGAATGAGCCGATTTCGATCCTGTGGTGTTAATCATTTGATACTTGACGTTGTTCCGAGTCTCTCGATGTGATTTGTGTGTGTTTTTGGTACCGATTCGTGCTGCATTGCTCGAGGTTTTGGATTAAGTGGATGAATCGATACTTTACTTGCTTGTTAAAGGTGGATCTATGAAAAAATGGAGTTCGTGAATTGGTTGAGATTGAGGATTTGACGGTTGGATCGGAACTATAGTTGGTTAATCGACGCGAATCTGAGTATATTTGAGGTTGTGCGATGCTTGCGGTTTTCGATCTGGTGGTTGATGCCGATTTGCCGAATGTAGTTGGGTTTTTGATGCGGATCTATGGAAATTTGAATCCATTTGGTTGGACGAGTTTTTTGGTTCTGGAATGGTTTCGATTGCATGAGGTCTGCTTTTGTTCTCAACTTTGCTCTGCATTGTTGGAATTTTCTGATTTGACCCTTGAATCGGAACTCTACTTGCCTATTCGATGCTGATCTGTGGAAACTTGAGATTGGATTTGGTTTGAGGTTTTGTTCGGATAATATGTAGAAATTATGTGGAATCCGTGAATACTAGGGCCGAGTGTTGTAGATCTGGTGAGGCCATAGGTGATTGTTGTTTTACATTTGGAGTAATAAGGGATTGTGTGTATAATTTGAGCCATACGGTTAGATCTGGAGTTGATCTGTCTAATTCTATTGATTTTACTGTGGAATATCTAGATCTGTACTAAACATCTACAACTTATGGTGATTTGGTAGAATTAGTGGGAATAGGAGTTGTAATCTACGTGATGCTGATAACTTTAGTTTGCAATCATGTTGTAGCAATTGTGAAATGTTTCGGAGTTTAAATGATGTACTTCGAACTCTAGATCTATTTTAGGTATACCAGTGAATCTGGCCTGTTGATGTTGTTTTCACTCCCAACACTCCACCCAAAGTACGTTCATTATAGTGAGAGTGAACATGGGCCAACCTTAGCAAGAGTATAGTGTAGTGTTGAAGTAGTAGATTTAACTTTTCATGGCACCCACTTTTTGATACTTGATGTTGTATACCAAAAGTTAGTGTTTTTGTTACTTTTGAATTGATATGCTTTTCTTCCCCTATACTCTTGCTTTATATATTATGATTGCTTTTGCAGCTCTCCCCTTTCAGGTGAAATTGCAGACCCATGCGTAGTAGAAGGAAAAAAATGATAAAGAAAATTAGGGGGGGGGGGGAACTACTAACATGCATTATGGGCTCACTCTTGCTATTACACATGTTACTTGAAATGCTGTGTTTTTATGAAACTTATCAGTTCGTTGATGATTGAAGGTCTGTATTTAATTCGGCTTGTGTTTGATTCCAGGAAACATGAGAGAAATCCTTCACGTTCAGGGAGGACAATGTGGAAACCAGATCGGATCCAAGTTCTGGGAAGTTGTTTGTGATGAGCATGGCATTGACCCAACTGGAAGATACATTGGCTCATCTGATCTTCAATTGGAGCGTGTGAATGTTTACTTTAATGAGGCTTCATGTGGGAGATTTGTTCCTCGAGCTGTTCTCATGGATCTCGAGCCTGGTACCATGGATGCTGTTAGGACAAGTCCTTATGGTCAGATCTTCAGACCCGATAACTTTGTGTTCGGACAATCCGGAGCTGGAAACAACTGGGCTAAGGGACATTACACTGAGGGTGCTGAGCTGATTGACTCAGTTCTTGATGTTGTGAGAAAGGAAGCCGAGAACTGTGACTGCCTCCAAGGTATATACCCTTTTCTTTAGTCATTGCAAGTGTTTTCTGAAGATGATGGATCAGATATTTTGTTATTGTGTTGTACTTGTTCTTGCTAACATGTCCATATTTCTATTGTAGGGTTCCAGGTTTGTCACTCTCTTGGAGGAGGAACGGGTTCTGGAATGGGTACTCTGTTGATCTCAAAGATCAGGGAAGAGTACCCTGACAGAATGATGCTCACTTTTTCTGTCTTCCCATCACCAAAGGTTTCCGACACAGTGGTTGAGCCATACAATGCCACCCTTTCGGTTCACCAGCTTGTCGAGAATGCAGATGAGTGCATGGTGCTGGATAATGAGGCACTCTATGATATTTGTTTCAGGACTCTTAAGCTGACCACTCCTAGCTGTAAGTATTCTTTCACTTCACAAATAGTTGGTCATTGCTGTCCTGTTAGCGGTCTCCTTGTTTCCTGAATATAGATCAAGGAATAAAAACTACTGCCGTAACTGCGTGCCAAAGAGGCAAACATGGTTACTTCGGCCTAAGTGGCATCATACTACCTTTTCCGGCTATAGCTGCTGTGTTTCTTCTAACAAAGTGAAATATTTAGAGTTAAAACATGTTTCCATAATATTTATCGACTTAACTCTTTTAGAACATTCAGACATTCAAGACGAAATCGGCTCATGATCACAGGAATTATGCTGAACTAACTCTTCATGCAATCATACCCCTTGGTAACTGGAATTTTGTATCAAACCTCAGTTTAATACTAGGTCTCTTTCTGATACTTTGGTATTATGTCTTTATTTGCTCACACTAAAACGCTTCTCATTGCTTGTTTTTCCAGTTGGTGATTTGAACCATTTGATTTCTGCAACAATGAGTGGTGTGACATGCTGCCTTCGGTTCCCTGGTCAACTGAACTCTGACCTCCGCAAACTGGCTGTCAACCTGATCCCCTTCCCCCGCCTCCACTTCTTCATGGTGGGATTTGCCCCCCTCACATCTCGTGGCTCACAGCAGTACCGTGCCCTCACAGTCCCTGAACTGACTCAGCAAATGTGGGATGCCAAGAACATGATGTGTGCTGCAGACCCAAGGCACGGGCGCTACCTCACCGCCTCAGCCATGTTTCGTGGGAAGATGAGCACCAAGGAGGTGGACGAACAGATGATCAACGTCCAGAACAAGAACTCCTCCTACTTTGTGGAGTGGATACCGAACAATGTGAAATCCAGTGTCTGCGACATCCCACCAAGGGGACTCTCGATGGCTTCCACCTTCATCGGGAACTCTACCTCCATCCAGGAGATGTTCAGGAGGGTGAGCGAGCAGTTCACAGCCATGTTCAGGAGGAAGGCTTTCTTGCATTGGTACACAGGCGAAGGAATGGACGAGATGGAGTTCACGGAGGCCGAGAGCAACATGAATGATCTTGTGTCCGAGTACCAGCAGTACCAGGATGCAACTGCCGACGAGGAAGGCGAGTACGATGATGAAGAGGAGGAAATCCAGGAGCATGCTTAAGTTGATTCGCAGCACGCTTGTGGGAGATAATGGATATGGTGAGTGTTCTATGATCTAATGTGCTTGCCGTTACATGCTTGTTATCAAGTTGTTGTACTCTGTTATCTGTCCTTGCCCTTGCAACTTCGTCTTAATCCAGTGGTGTGTGGTTTGATATCCTGTGAAATTTCTTCATTTTGTGGTGTGATTAAACTCTCAGTGCTTCACAATAATTTCAATTTTAGGGTATGTCCCCTGGCCTTAGTCCCATTGTCTCCAAAATAAGGTTGATCTCATTTTATGCTATGATTTGCTTGTGAACTACGTGATCTATGATCATAACTCTTTGGTGTAACATAGGAACTTAATCCGTAAATCTTTTTAAGTTGTAAATAGTTATTTTTTGTGTTTCAGATAAATTATAACAAGTTCCACATAAATTATAATGTTTTTTTATTACAAGTTTTGTATGATAAAAAATAATCTACTCTTATTATTTTTATTTTATGTCACGTGATCTTCATCATTTTTTTTTTCTTTTTTTATAACCCACTCACAAATCAAACATACTTACAAGATAAATTGAGAAAAACCACCAATTGAAATGAGTTTTCTTAATTATTATATAGAGTTATTTTTTCGTAATTTATCTAGAACGGAGGTGTCCTGATATATTTTGATATATCCAAAGTCATCTACTCATATCAATTTTTTGGACAAAAATAACCTCCTCACATGATACTTGAATATAAAAAAAAAGTTTTGTAAGTATCAATTCTTTTCGTTTTAGTATTTGTCTATCTTGCCTGTGGAGAAGGGTTACCAAGTTTTCTCATGTAGATTTTGATTAAAAATAAAATAAAATTATGTTGGTCGTGAGAGCTGGCAATGAAATGATCATAACAACAAATGTGACCCACGACAGTGAAATGGCAATTCAAAACAACGCGCCCACCAACCCTAATCTATCTGTCGGCAGACACAGTTTGACAAATGTTGACGCTTTACTTACATATATAACAACGTTACCCCTATAGTTTCAAGGAACTCGTGGTTATCGTTCTATGTCCAATTTATTTGTAACACATAACATGCTATTAAACTATATGTCGAATATGCCTTTGCTTGATTATCTTTCGCTAATGAAAAAGGAGATTACATTACCTAGCATAGGTTAGGCCTATTTTGTTGAACCTGTGCCGTGTCATGTCTGGTAGGTGATGTCACTTTGCCTTGATATTTTCTCTTGCTTATAATTTAACAATACGTAACAAACCGATATCGATTGATACCAATTTTGGATCCGACAATCCCCACATGTATAATATATAGGGACTTATGATGTCGATATAAACCATATCAATACGATCTTTGCTGATAAGGTGTACTATTCAATAAGAAGGATAGGTAATGATCTTTCTCTCTCAATCATGTAATTAAAGAATTTGATATCCCCTAATGTTCTATACATCGACGGCGAAGTGTACACCTAATCAGCAAAGAATTGTCGTGAACAAGTATCATGTTCTTCGACTATATTCCTCCTCATAGGCGCAACTACAGTGCCTTTGTTGGTGTCTTGGGAAAAACTTGCAACCAACTCGGCCATGAGAGCCGATCATCGAACAACCTTCTGCGTTTCGAAAGAACTGATATAACAGTTTGACCACACACGGAGGACAAAGGGACCTTTTTTATTTCATTGAGATATTTATTTTTTGTATATACCAGTCCTTATTTGGACATAAGGATCAAAGGCACCATGAAAATGCACAAAGACTTTGTGCATGACCACTTGTACCAGTTCGTTTCTGTAACAAATAAGGACCAAAACGTTAAAAACAGGATTCTCCTTATGACGAACTGACTCCGGTATAAGTAGTAGGCCTCAAACGCAAAGAATATGACTCTATCAGCGAACTTCTTGCGGCCGCATAAGGGAAGCCTGTGTGTAGGATGGATCACGAAAAGTGTTCAAGGAACAAGCTTTCATGGCGGTTACCTCCGTCCATTCGCCCATTGCCGGTTATGGTTGCCGAACCTTCCGTGGAAGTTCTTAGGTCCAAGACCTTGCTTAGGGAGATCATGAACTTCCATGACTTGGATTGTTCTTTGCTTCTTGGCTGTTCCAACCAAGAAAAAGCTCAGCATTGGCATTGTGATCGGGGCAGCCTTAGGGTTACGATTAGTCTCAACCTATGCTAAGATATCTATCAGCATCACTATCTACATGAACTTTTGTCAGATATGATCATCACTGAGAAAGGAACATGCCCCTCGAAGAGTTCTCCGCTCCCGAGAACAAAACAAGACGCATAAGCTGATAAAAGATATTAGTCATACCGTTCTCAGCTTGTTGGTAACTCTCGTGAAGTTTCCTCTTAGAGGCTTCAAGTTTTAGCTTGACAGCATCATCGCCCGCACTCCCAAGGTTCTGTACTCAACAAACAATTAGGAATGAGATTTTATTTTAAACCGACGGAACAACAAGAGAATTTGATCAATGTATCTTTCAGTACCGCCACTTGAGGAGGTGGTCTTCTTTGCATAGCCAGTTTGTCCGATTTTTGCTGGACCTTGACCTCATTGCCAGCCCTCAGCATACTGTTGGCGTTCACAGGTCTCCCCGGTCCAAACTGCGCACTTGAAGCCTTAAGCGGCTTGGCAACGCCTTCTTGTTTCTTCATCTGATGGTCCCTTATTTCCTTAATATTCAAACTTCCCCCGTTAGAAGACTGTTCTCGTCGGGTGGGGACGACATTTTGCTTAGGTATAGGTGGGTTTCTCCCGCCTTCACGATTTCCATTGCTTCGAGGATCTAAGAAAGAAGATTCGCAATCATAATCAACCTATCTATTTAGGATGAAAATCCACTTGAAGATGCAGGCAGATTAAAAATAGTATAAAAGATCGAAATTTCAACTCACTTCCATCATCATCCATGTCTTCAAAGATCTTCAGTTAATCCCCACAAAACGAGAAATAAACAGAGTCAATCACTGACCAAAGATTATATAAGCGCAAATGAGACTTGGCGGAGTACCTGAGATAGCTCGATACCCTGTAAGGAATTGAAAGCTCCTTCGTCCAAAGGAGGAGAAGGAAGCCCTTCTTCATCGTCGACGACAGATGGGTTCACAGACTCGGGTGTACTTTCTGCACCAACAGGCAAAGCTGACAACACTTGTTTTTCCTTTCCTACAACCTTGAGGGGTAAAATAAATAATATTGGTACCTGTAAATGCCTCTGCTGTTTTCACCCATTCATCAACCATAATCTTCCATCCCCTATAGTAGGAAAACAGATAGCAAAGCAAGAAAGTTAACAGAGGATAATAATGATAGGAAAAAAAAAAAAAAACAGGAAAACCAGAAAGGTCCACGATGCTCGATTTTAGTTAATCATCCAGATAAAGAAGCACAATGGCTTTATCACGAAATGGATAAGAACGGAGTGAATTAGCAGTGCTTTATAGTTGTAGTTTGCAAAAAAGAAATTAGGCCATGTAAAAGGAAAAAAATAGTGACATGATGTTATCAAGTAACTCTGATGCTTCCTGTCATTGGACGCCTCACAGATTACAGATTCAACGACGAGCAATGGGATTATCAACACAGCGATGATTACTTACTCGATTAGTTCTTTAGTGAGATGAAAGATCCGCTGTGACGGACTCTTCCGCAGGCATTTTACAGCCTTTCCGATCTCAGTCGTCTGGAAAAAAATGGAAGGTTTCTGATGAGAATACTCGACTCAGCTAAGATAGAATCTACCTCTATAGATAACGAAGGATCAAAATGCATACCTTTAGAATGTCGACATTAAGCTCCAAGAGCTGCAGCCTCCTTAGTGAGTCATATAGCACAGAATCACTCTGCCAAGAACCAAGAAAACACCTCATTTACTATAAAAAGTCATACTTATGTTACAAAAGACATCTTGTTAAACCATTAAAATTTCAATGGTCGAGGGAAAACCAGATCAATCAATTGATAACATAGCGAGATGCTATTTCTGCCTAGGCTGTAGTACACGAAACCTGCTCATTCAACTCATTTTACGGACTCGGACATGACGATACATTATTCTCAATTTGTGCATTGCAAAAGGTTTTAGGATCTGGTAACTATAATCCAACTAAGAGTCACCTACCAAGAATACTGGCACATTCAAAATGATATCGCCTCACTTCATGAATGTTCAAACTAATCCAGAACAACAACAAAACCACCTCAACTAAGAACTTCGCTATACTAGCAACCAAAGCTAATCAAATGCCCTAATTCATCAAGAGTAATCGTTAGATTAACAACAATGATTATGAACGCGATATAATCAAATCAACTATCATCAATAATAGGGACAGAATGATTAAAGAACAATCACCTCATTTTCAAAGTTTAGAAGAACCTCTTTGATCCTGAACACCTCACCAACAATCCGATTCTCTTCATCAATCTCATCATTCAAAGCCTCAATCTCAGCATCACCATAACTATCATACTTGCTCATCTGATTTCCTTTCATCATCTCAACATGACCATCATCACCACCTCCACCACAACTATTAGACTTGCTTTCTTTGGTATGAACACCATCAACCTCACTCTTGATCACACCACCACCACCATCACCATCACCATCATCATCAACATCTAAATCGCAACGATTGCATCGACGAGTAGGATTACACGTAAACAACAACTCAGCAAGCGAATCACGCTTCGATCTCAACTCATTTGGATGATCACAAGCTGCAACCATGATTGCTTTCTCAATGATATCAAAGATACCACAGTTTGCAGAACTGAAAAATTCCCTCCAATGATCAATGACAACAGCAGCAGCCATCTTTGATTGAATCTTTGATCAATCAAAGAAAACAGACCCAGATGAAGAAATCGAGTTCTGATCAAAACCCATAAACCAAAATCGAATCTTTCATCAAAAGGGAATCCAATTTTTCTCAATCTTTGTGTGTTGGTCCCAAGAAGGATAATACTCAATGATGAAAATTTTTCAGACCCACAAGATTATTCGAGATGGGTAACAAGATTTGATGCTGGAATCGGAATAATATGCTCAGAACTCCATTCTTGAAACCCAAAAATTAGAAAAACCGAAAGGTTGTAATTTTTTTTTTTCGGTTTTTTGTATTTTGGGGCAAATCAAAATCCAATCCACCCAAGAACTCAATTTTCTTTAAGAAAACAGAATACCAAAAGGCAACAAAACTCAAAAAAATCAAAATCCCAAATTGAAATTATCCTCTTCACTTCCTTCCTCTTTTGCTTTGATTGATTGATCATGTGAAGAGTTTTTACTTGAAAGAGAGAAAACAGAGCAGCTCACCAACAAAATGCAATAAAAAAGGAAACAGATGAAAATTCCTCAAAAAAATATGTATAAAAATTATTAATACGCGGAAAATGTGTTGTGGGTCGGCGTGGGCGGTTACAGAGATGAAGAAGATGAGACCATGAAAACAAGGATGTCTGTTTTAAATTATTTAAATATAATTATTTTTTGTAAATAAAATATTTATATTTATATTTAGATATTTTTTTAGATTTTATTTATTTTTAAGGTTATTAAAGATATTTTATTTAATTAATTATTAATTAGATTTAATCATCTTTAAAAAAATTCAGGTGTTAATTAATCATCTTGAGCTCTATAAATAAACCTCGTTTGTAAGGTGTTACGTATATTTCTAAAAGAAGAAAAAATCTCTTTTTTTTTCTATAATCTCTCTCAAATAATTTAATTATTTTTCTTAATTTCGACGTTTTTCGTATGACGAAATCAAAATACATCTATTATTGAATCAGTTCAACAGGTGAAAACACTTGTTCTCCAACACGTTATCAGCCTCTAACAAACTGAGGTCGAAAGTCAAACGAATGTACTTTATTATATCTATATATTTTGATTTTGTTTTGATCCATATTATAATAATCTAATTAAAATAATTATGAATCCATCGTCGGACCAAATATCACATTGTGAAACCTATTAATTAATTTCAACACGTTGACGTGATTTACCCTTCTATGTGGATCACCCGCAAGATTTATGTGGTTTATCCCTTCTGTGTGATTCACCCGCGAACATTGATATGGTTGTCCCATTTTGTGTGGTTCATCCGCAAGTTACGAGAAACTTTATATTCCATGTTGGTGCATTTGTTTCAAATAGTGAGACTTAACTTTTATGTTTTTTATTAAGGTATAATAAATGACGTAATCACATCCAAAGATGAAGAAATAACAAACAGAATCCGAAACAATCTTAACAAATTATTGTGCTATTTATTATTAAATAATAGTTCTTAACATTGAAACCATCATTTATTTTCTCTTTGTAATTAAATACATGCTTTGAAAATATTATGAATAATAAAAGTTTTTATTTATATATGAGTGAAATTTTATAAAATTCTCTTTGTTACCTGTTATATGATCTGATTGATTTTATATCACTTTTATCAGTAAATTCGACAGCTTATAATAAATCACAGTATTAAGAAAAAATGATGATGACTAAAAAATTTCATTGCCATCATCAAACTGCTCTATCCATATATTTTTTTTATGATTTTCATTAAAAATAAAATAAACTTAATATTTATCACTTTTAAATTTTTTCAGAAAATTGTGACAAACCTTACAAAATTGGAATTCAAAACACTAGACCTATCAATAGAAAACTATCTGTCATGAATTTTTGATATTGAATTACACATAAATACAAAAGGTCGAAAACATATCATAATGAAGAATAACGAAACAATCCCACAAGAAAATACTCAAGAACTGATTTTTCTAAGACATCATCTCTATGAGAAACTGAAATCTGAATATGTTATTGTCAAAAATCCATATGTGTTATGGATTACTTTGAAAGAAAGATTTGACTATCAAAAGTTGATATTTCTTTCAAATGTTAGGTATGAATGACATACTCAAAGATTGTAACATTTTAAATTTGTTCAATAATATAATTCTATCTTGTTTAGTATTACCTCGCGTATGTCTTTATGTGGAAAACCTATGTCTGAGGAGAAAATATTATACAAAACATATTTCACTTCTCACACAGCAAATATAATTCTTACACATCAATATCGGATTTTGAAATTCACTAAGTATAGTGAATTGCTTTCATTGCTCCTGATTGCTGAAAAGAATCAAGTATTGCTGAAGAAAAATTCATAGGCTCGTCCAGTTGGTTCCGTCCCATTGCCTGAAGCAATGGCCACCATAAGTGGTAATTGACGAGGAGAATGATGAGGTCATAGAGGTGTTTGTGATCGACGTTATAACCCGATTACGAGTGTGAACCATCAGAAGAGGCAAGATGGCAATCTGGCACAGAGGAGGGGAAAAACTCTACATTACAGACAGAGAGAGAATGCCCAAGAAAAGTGCTATACTTGTGGGATAAATGGTCATTGGTCTAGATTTTATAAAACTCCCACACTTTATTGATCTTTATCAAAACTTCATTAATGATAAAGGTAAAACGATGGAAATAAACTTCACAGAAGAACAGTCTCAACCTGATCGGAATGTATAATCCCTACAGTTGTATAGAAATTGATGAAAAAAAAACTTAGTAAGTATTAACTTAGACTCCAACTAGATAGGTATCTTACGTAAATATTTATTTTTCTAAAATTTGTTAGGATATTACATAATTCTATTGCAAAAAAACTAAAGTATTTTATGATGTTAAGATAAAATATCGGATCCTTGGCTCAATTTTAAATGAAAAAAAAAATACATAAGATAAATAATGTATAAATAAAATACATTGCACTGCTATTAAAATACGTTTATTCTTTTGTGTTTTTTTAGTGACGCGATGGTAATTTCATACAAAGAAAAAGGAAGATCGAGGATAAGATAGAGCAAACACGACAATATAATCCTCGTCGGGTCGCTACCATTTTGTCGTTATTAAATATTCGACACGTCATGTGTGGTGTTTAGCTAAGCTCCGCCTTTGTGAAAGTGGTGTCCGTATAACAATAAAGGAAAATGTATAAAGCATAGGCTGGGAGCCACGAAACATCCGCGCTTGGGCTACGTTTGAAGGACAGGAATATGATTTTATAAAAAAAAATGAAATAAAATATTTTATAAAAATGAACATAAAAATAAAACAGATTATTCCATTCCAGTCTTTGGTTGCCAATGAGATGGAATCTCGAAAAAATAAACCGAAAATAATAGAGAGAAAAAAAGCAGATGAAAGTGCACAAATGGGTCATTGCTTGTCAATTGTCATGGTCGGGAAAGCACAGCGTGAGAATGGTGATAGGTAGGCAAGAGAAGGAAAACACAGAAAAGTAGAGAGAAGAAGATGAACAGTGATCGATTTCTTTTCTGTCCTGATTAGCCAATTCCTTAATCATCTGGTGAGGAATCAAAGTTGTGTTTTTTTACAGGAATGTGATTTCGGGGACATTCGGGTATTCCGGCTCAATGTGCAAAGCAAACACATTTTATCCCATTCCGCCCGAATACATGAATCCATTCGGGTCCCAATTCCTCCATACCAAAAGCTGCATTAAGGCATACATTTAATTACATCTTATTTTTATATTATTATATTTATAAAATATATAATATGATGTAGTATTATTTTATATTTGAAGAGTTAATAAACATTATCACTCATTTTATAGTTTTTGTATACGTTTTAATATATTTTTTCAATATATTATTATCATTTTTTTCAATTTCATACTTTACTCCTTCATTCTTATGTATATTATTTTATTTTATGATATCTAATATGAATGCTTTTATATATAAAACCGATCCCATGAATATATATCTGAAACACGAAAAACGTAAATGAGTATGTACAAGACAAGTGACATTACATAAACTTATATTTTCCCCATTATTACAATGATTAGATAGGCTATGAAAAAGTTTCAACTATATTTCATCTTTTTTTTTTTTTTGAATTTCTTCGGATATACTACCAAAACTTGATATGCCGTTGGACAAATGCTGCAGTACTCTTTTGTCTTATTTAAATTATAAGTCTATGTGTATGGTGAATTAATAAGAAATAATATTTTTGTTATTGGAAAGATGTGAGATAAAGAAGTGAGAAAAAAAATAAAAAGAAATCATATGGATGAGATGATGTAATATAAAATATAGATATTTTGATATTTTTGTGTCAAAAAAATTATAAAATCTGAAAAAACTTAAATTGGATATAAAAAAATATTACCATTTGAATGGGGGAGAAAATAATTGATAACCGAGTGCTCTAATTGATAACAATTATTTTTATTACTTACATTTCTACTTTTGACCTCCTTTATTTTGACTCCGCCATTTTTCAACTCTAACTGGGGACTATTCGTTTTGCAGGATGATTTTGAATTCTACTCCAATGTTTAATTCTTAGATAGTCAGATTTAAACAATAACGTGGTCTATACTTATTCAACACAATATCTTGATGTTTGAATTGAATCGGTTGTCATTGGAAAACATATGTTTACCTTAAACTTGCATTGAACTCTACATATGAGTAATTTTTTTTACATTGAACAAACACATATTCACATCCTTATTCAATGTAAAGACTACATGCGCATCATCTTCCTTGGCTTATGTTCAAAATCGAAGTACCTATGTTGTTGAGGTTGTGACAATTCTGCGGAGTATTTACAAAACAAGTTCATATCATAAGCACCATATAGTTCTAAACGGATACTAAATCATGCTTTGACGTTCGTGTACAACTCTCCCCAACCTTTCTAATTCTTCACAATTACAACTTGGAATAAGAATATCACAATTTACTATGAGATGAAATACTATAGGAAATGAAAGACTAAAGGAACATTAGAGGCGATGAAAACATTGATTGATTCCAGCACCTTGAAAAATCAATTTGCCCCTAACGACTCCAACCCATGAATAGGCACCTTTTTTATTGAATTGGATTTGTTGAGGTGGGGAGGCATTTGTGCCCAAAAAGTCATGCAAAAATAAAAGACGTGGTGAGTCTGAGATACGTGAACTATAGTTGTAAAGTCAAAACTATCTAAGAAAATGGCGAAGTTTTCTCACTAATGGTTTTTTACCCCACAAAGGTGGCGAGTGATCCACGATGGTCAACCGTTGGAAATATCATAGTCGGTGTATTACATGTCAACCTGCTCTTTACCAACTTACAGTGAACGCGTAACGTTCATCTTAATGGCCAGAAATCAAAACGCAATGCATGTAATGGAACTGTTGGACATTCCATGCGTTTACTCAACCAAGATCATTGCGCCACAGATTCGATGAGTTTATTCAACAATCAATCAAAATTGAACCCATGATCAATAGTCCATACCATTATTCAAGAAGTTGAGATGAGACAAATATTCCGCTCAACTTAACAAGCAATACATCAGTGAATTAAAAGAGCGATGACACACCACTGAAACGGAACTCCATATTTTCCCAAGCACACGGTCATGACACTGTTAGAGACGATTCCGAATAATAGACGGTGTTCAAAAGTACCAAAGTATGCATATCTAAGGATACTACTCGAACAACAAACTAAACGAGATACGAGATCAAAATCCAGCTCAAGTCAATTCTCTTCAGACAACTTAATCAACAATCGCGAATATTGGGTAGTGCCTAACTAGCTTCCCCTGGACATCTTTGAGTGGATCCTCATGCTAGTCGTGCAATGTTCCCAATATGTCTTCATCTCGGTACAAGTGATAGCTGCATTTCAAAAATCACACATTCATCACTGCAGGAACCGACTTGCAAAACAATCATTTAGCAAGTAGTTCACTCAAGTGAATACATGAATAGAATTATAGAAACTCGATACAGTTGCTGCTCGAGTAAGTTGACAGGATCTAAGATGCTTATAGCAAAGTGACAGAACTCATATGAGTGAAATATGGCTCTGCTTTCACCCAGACCAGATTATTATGACAGGAAATAGTGGGGCTAGCCGCAACACGGCCACAATTATGACTGGAAAACTTCCCCTCGAGCAAAGGGCTCGTACACTCCAATGCAAGAGGCTCAGATGGGTTTTTAATGTGCGTCTAGCAGGAGCAACAAGCATCATCAGTCCCTGAATGAGTCCGTTTTGATCAAAGTGAATTACAGACGAATTTGATCTAAGCAATGCCGGAAACGCAATCTCAAGTGAAACAAGGAAAGCAACAGATGAACATCAAGGAAACATAAGAACTTGAAATACATAAAGTACGAGAAAAAGAACAGTTCAAGGAAACTCGGACAAAGGAAAAGTTAACTTACTCTTTCTCGCCAAGTTTGATTTCAGTTCCACCATATTCTGGAAGCAGCACAGTATCTCCTTCCTTTACTGAGACAGGAATATGATTCCCCTCCTTATCACGAAGACCAGCTCCCACAGCCACAACGTTTCCAGAGTTCAGCTGGATCAGAAAAACAGCAAGAAACTCAATGCCAGTTAAATCTAACGAAAATTATCATGCAATAAATACAAGGAAAACTGAAGCTAAAAAAGGAACCAGTTGGTTCCAAAGAGCTATTGAATTTTGACATGATGAACTTTGACAAGCCAAGCAACATGCTTGGTGAAACAGCGAAAGCAGACACATGACTACATGAGCCGAGCCAGGAACAACTACATATTCCACCACATTGGCAGATTACGCTCACATCAATAAACATGCAGAACGAGCTCAATACTGTAATAATGAAGCACATCTACATCTACTTTAAATATACTCATTAAGAATGATGCAACCTTAATACTAGAGACAGAAACATACATTATGTTCTACCCAGAATTCAAAATGAGTCTTCCAGTCGATAAATATCCAATGCAAGCAATCGAAAAGACATAAACACGTAAATCTAAGATATGAGGGTTTGTCGAAGGTGGGAACATAGGTACCAACGAATTTCAGAAATAGTAGTTGGGATAAGATAAACCATATCAACTTCCCCAAACCAAATTTAGGTCCAAGACTCCTTGTACGAAGAACACAGGAGGAGATAAATAACCCGATAACCATTGAATCACATGCACACAAATAACATTGATTCAGAACACAATAGCCACTCACAGTGGGATTCCGCTAGCGAGATATCACCCTCCATCACAAACAATCCCATTTACCTCCCAATCTCAACTAGCGCAACACCCTAATCCAAGCAACAACTACTATTCCCAGATCCAGTTGAGACTACAAAACCCACAATACCCCCATCAAATTTTAAAAAAGCAACGACCAAATAAACCGAACCCATAAAAATCCAACCAAAGCCCATCCTCCAAAACGATTCAAAAGTATCAAATAACAGAATCAAAACGCAGAATCAATAACCAAACAAGATTTCGAATTCGAATTGAACCGATGAATTGTTGAAACGAGACTGAGACACAATGGATATACCTTTGGGGTTTTCTCGGGGAGAAGAATCCCGGCGGCGGTCTTCGACGGCGGCGTAATCTTCTCGACCAAAACCCTGTTCATCAAAGGCACCAATCGCTTCGCCATTTCCCCCAAATGTCCAATTCACTCTACACTCCGATTAGGGTTTATCAGAATTTGGGGATTTTGGACACGATTATGGGGTTTATCCGAGGGTTTACGGATGGCTGTGAACAGAGATTGACATTTTTGCCCTCGAAATGGAAACCGAATGAGTGTCCAAATGTTTTGGGCCCAGATTGTTCGATGGGCCTCCCATATGCAAGGCCCACTTCAACTTCCGCGACTCGGAGAGAGCGGGCGGTGCTTGGATTCGCACTCGTGGATGGATTCGCCGGTGGAGATCGGCTGTATGGTTCGATGTCTTCAGGATCCGTGCAGGGATTCGCGTTCACGTTCAGGATGGATCCGCTCTCTGTATTCTTAGCAGGGATAAGGCTGCATATATGGATTCGCGTTCAGAGGAGAATGATGCGGAGGAGGATATTTTGAAGAGCAACTAGACCTTATATACAGTAACTCTCCTATTTAAGAAAACTCCGTTATTACATGTTTTTCCTTTGTTAGATTGCAGTTTATTTTCTTTCATATTTTATTTAAGTTTTATAGCTTGCTTAGATTTAGTGTTAGCACCATATATAAACATGTTCATAGCCTCTTATAGCGAGGCAAGGGATTAATAAACACTTTCGACTTTCCCTCAAGCACGGTATGCTTGACGACACTATGACGATTTTCGGCCGGGTTGGTCAGTTTTTATAACTAGGATTATGTGTGATGCACAAATGACCACAATATGACTTGAAATCATGACCTCATGTCGTATCTACTCTTGTACAGTAAAGAACTAATTCTACCAAACTATTGATCTGCAAGTAAAAAGTTCACTGTACTATTTATTTCTTAGCGCCTTCGTACTATTTAAATACTCCATGATAACTTCTGTAAATTTTGGTATCTAATTAATTAAAACTTTGACAATTCAGAAATGAATAAAATATATTAAAAGAATAAATCCGGATAATGTGGGGATTGAGATAGTGTCGTGTTTTTGATTAATTGAGGAGAAATGATTTATCCTGGAATGAATCATTCCTTTGGGGGCACACGACGACGATGATGAATCGGCCGTTTCTTGGGCGTAAGCCATTCTAAGGGTACTACAGACCCAACGTTAAGCCCTAGTATGGACTTCCTGTAAGTTCGACTATTCCCATATCTAGTCTTACTAAAACGTGATAACATGTGTAAATTTGAAAATATGTGAATAAAACGTGATAGTATGCATAAGCTTAAAAATACGTGAATAAAACATGTTAGCGTGTGTAAGCTTGAAAATACGTGACAACGTATATAAGCTTGGTAAAACGTGAAATAATATATGCACTGTGTGAAGTATAGTAAACAAAAACCTTGACACTTGTGCATGAAATCTGAAACTACTGCTTGGTATACTAGTATCTTTTATATTTTATTGCTTGCTGCATAAGGTCGAACACGTATATAATAAGACGTGTTAATCTCCTATAATTAACATGTATTTTTTTGTTAGTGAGCTCCAAAACTCAAGGTTACATGTTCGGTTACAGGCTGAAGAACAAGTTGGGCGGAGTTGCACTGTTGCTCTGACAATAATCTTAAGGTTCGGATATAATATTTTAATTGTTAAGACTGAATTTGAATGTGCTCGCGATATTGTACGGTTTATATTTTCATGGGATTTTTAATGTATTGCATCATGAGATTCCTAATTTTATGTCTGTTATCTTAACTTTCTGTTTTCTATTGCCTTGTTACGTATCGTAACCACGATAATGTCCCGTGTATCGTTTCTATTGACGATAAATCTTGTGCTTTACATTTTCAGGTATGCCGATGGCAACTTTTCATGAGTGATGCTGGTGCATCAGAACCATTACCTTTGCACTTAATGCAGTCATCTCATGGTGTGGCAATTGTTTTATTATTATATGCTGAGGTGATCTGTTCAGAGTCCTCGCACTGAGGCGCAATGGGTGAGGAAGTGGTTAGCCTCCAGCTAAGGCCATGTCAGACATCAAATGGCAACATCATTACTCTATTGAGTCTCAACATTGCTAGAGCTGGATGTCAGATCATTGCTGTTGCTCGCAAACCAGCTTCACCTAAAATCCGTCTACAATGAAATAAATAAAATCACTTCCTCTTTCTCTACTGAAAGAGGTATGACAGTGTTGCTGTGGAGCTGATAGTGTTGGCTGTGGAGCATATGACAATTTTGGTTGCAGTCATGCACTCATTGACCATGCCGACATCAGAGGCAAGTTTTTCCCTTAGTCTTCCATGTTCAATCTGAGCTTTCATATGCCTCAGAAATAACAATACAAAGAAAAATTTTTAAGCTGGAAATAATTTTGCTTAACAAAAAGCTTTGAGATCTGTCCCGTTTTGCTTATTTTTAGCTGCTCTGCCATTTTCTTTTCTTCTCGTGTTGGATATTGTAGTTGCGTGGTGCAATCCAACCAGAATTTTGATTCGAAATAGAGTAGCAGGATTCAATATAAGAAAATTATAATTGGGAGCAAACCCACCCAAGAAATTTGGATATCTACATGCATGAATAGCAATCAGCTGTATTATGTTTCGGGAGTGGTTGGTCCTTAGTTCCTCCGACTGTTTGTGTAATATTGCAGGGACGAGTGAGTTCTTTATTGAAGTTGTTCGAGGATAAATGGGATAACACCCACCTTGGTCATAAGTTATATTTGGTTTCAAAGTTTGTATACAAGCGTACTGGTATTGTTATCTTCAACTGCTGGTCTCAAGAGGAGGGAAGTTACATCTAAACACAGATACTGAGTTAAAGGTTTATAATTATCAGTCACTGATTGTGTTATTACTATTAGATCAATGGAGTTTTGAGCTTACTCATACTTGGTTGCATGCACCATCTTGGGTGAAAATAAAATATGTAATGGCGCTAGAGCTTGATTAGTACAAGATCCGAGTGAACTCTATCACACCAGGAATCTTTGAATCCGAGATCAGAGAGAAGCTGATGGAGAAGGCATTAAAGCAGGCCCGTAAGAGATGTCGGACCTGTTGATCCAGCGTTGATTTATCTTGTCCAATCCATGAAACATGAAGTTTCAGAGTATGCCACCGGGCGTCATGTTTTTTTATTGCACATGCATATCTAACCTTACCAGGTACCCCTATTTTTCTCTCCTTTGATCTATCTTTATGTTTTTCTTTTGCCTCCTATGTCTAAAGTTACGTGTACGCACATTGTGTGGAATTAAGGTTATATGTATTGCAATTGTTTCTCTTAGATCAGATTAGATGCCTGAACACGAGAACTAGCTCATCAATCTCAGGTGTAATGGTTTGAGGCATCGCTTATAGTATCTTTCCCGGTAGCCTCTTCCTCGGCACATGCCAGCACCAACAAGTTCTGGTCTAGCCAGGCCAGATTTGCCCCTCAGGTCTCTGCGTGGCATGGACCCTTCCATGACTACAGACCTGTGGACACAGTTAGAATTCAAACTGCAACATCGTTATCACAGTCCACAATTATTTTGATGCTGATAAGCTTAAAGCCAGATCCCAGTGTCCAATATCAAAATCGAAGATTAATGCTTTATGTTTCATTCCACATTGGAATGATCTATATCGATATTCCTGGTCCTCTTATCTCCTTTTCAGCGTACTACATGAAAATAATTGGTAGAGTTATGAAGGTCAATTTCGATCCAATTCGATCTTCAACAACATCATTTTCGTATTACCTATTATGCTTTGTATCATGTTCAGTTGCTTTTGAGTCAGGCCATAGATCAAACGCGTTTTAAATTGAAAAACTTATTCGAGAACGTTTTCCAAGTATTTTGTGTTGCGTCATTAAATTCATTATCTAGTCGTTTAATAGCGCCATCATCGGTTAAAATATAAGTGATCACTCTAGTATAAGCTCATACCTCAAGGTTTTTTCCCCTCCAGGGTAGAATTTTCACAAAGGAGAAGGAATCAGAGATGGCGACGCATGTTATTGGCCACCAGTTGGAGCCATGGTGGAGATTGGATTGACAAAGTTGTAATGGTCACCGGAGCATCTTCCGGCTTAGGTCGAGAGTTCTGTGTTGATCTTGCCAAAGCCAGCTTTCGAATCATTGCTGCTGCTCGCAGAACAGATCCCAAAGCCGGCTGTCGAATCATTGCTGCTGTTCGCAGAACAGATCGCCTCAAGTCCCTCTGTGACGAAATCAATCAACTCTCCTCCTCGAGTGCCAGCAGAGCTGTGGCTGTTGAGCTAGATGTTGCAAGGGACAGTAAAGCCATTGAGGCCTCGGTGCAAAAGGCTTGGGACATGTTCGGTTGCGTCCATGCTCTCATCAATAATGTGGGCATTACAGGTCAGTTGTCAGATACACGACTTCATTAAGTTTGCTGGTAGTTTAGTTGATTCGAGTGATTTATGTCTTGAATAGGAAAGAACTTAACAAGACTAGATCATGATTACATTCTATATTTTGACTAAGAAAGAAACTATGGTCCCGAAAATGAGATCTAGCATATATATCATACTAAGGCGGTTACCTGAGGCAAAACGACAACAGATCCCTCTATTACTCAACGTTAAGGTGGTGTCCGGATTTTTGAGTCTGTATGATAAACCATGAAATCAGGCTTGCGTGGAACGACTTCATTAGAAATTCGTAATAAAAGGGATACAAACTTAATCACCGCAAAACATTAAACTAACTATGAACTGCATACCTCGAATATCATTATTATATCTGAATACATGTATTGACGATTACCGAAAACAAAAAAATACATGTGTTATTGGATATTTCCTATTAACTTGATACTTTCTTATTTTACAATCCTTCGATGTGTATATATACTGTTACAGGGACAGTGAGTTCCGCATTGGAGTTGTCCGAGGAGGAATGGGATGATACCTTCGCCACAAACTTGAAAGGGACATGGTTGGTTTCATGGTTAGTGTGTACTCGGATGCGCGATGCCAACATACAAGGATCTGTTGTAAATATAACCTCAGCTTCTGGTCTAGACAGAGTTTTATCTCCAGGATCTCTTGCTTATTCTGCCTCGAAAGCAGCTGTGCTCACTGCCACGAAGGTATGGTTATATACGCATCGCCTAATACAGAATGGTATTGGTATAAATAAGTAAATGAGTAAATAAATAAATAAATTCAGAGAGTGAGTATTTGACAAAGTGATGGGATTTTTCGCTCTAGATTTTGGTGTAGAGAAATATAATGTAGTCAATTCTAGTCATATTTTTTCTGGGTTGTCACCGGGTTGGTTTGATCATATATGCATTGTTACTCCATGCAACGGTCACAACTTCAGCATCATCATCTTACATTACTTGTGTGAAAATGATTCAGGTTACGGCGCTAGAGCTTGGCGAGTTCAAGATCAGAGTGAACTCGATCGCACCAGGAATATTCAAATCCGATATCACAGGCAAACTGATGGAGAAGCCATGGCTAAAGAACTATGTCAGTCAAGTGGTTCCCTTAAAAGACCTAGGTACGACCGATCCTGCATTGAGTTCTCTTGTACGATACCTAATTCACGACGAGTCCAATTATGTCACAGGCAACATTTTTGTTGTGGAGTCGGGTCTCACATTACCAGGAGTCCCACTTCAATCTTCCCTCTAGTGATACTCTACTCATCATTTTATCATACTAAGTGATATCGTTAAAATCTCGAATGATGTAATTCACATTCTATTTTGTCTGACTGTAATTCACAACCTATTAAGAAATTTCTATCTTGACAGAAGCGTTGAGTTATTGCATTTGTACATGTCTAAGTTCTAACCTTAGATCTATAACATCATTGATGTCTTTCTTGCTTGGAATTAGTGATGAAAGGGCATCAATGGGATTGAGCATGAGCAAGCTTGGTAAAAAAAAAAGGAGCGAGATTCCCCTGAGCTTTGCCTCAATTATTCCCAGCAATACTTTGCTTTTTGGCTAGGCTTCCATGGTCCCAAAGAGCCCTTTTTCGCCCTCTGGCTCTCTGCTTCCATTGTTTTCTTTGAGTTCATATGAGTCCCCCACCAACACTGTAGGGCAATGTGCCCTGTGATCTTTTGCCAGCAGCTCTGTTCCAAATAGTACTCTTGCCTTTGTTCTTGTCTCTTTGTCCCTGTTTCTACCCACTTTATCTCTGTAGAAGGGTTAAAGGGGTCAAATGTTACGTTTATAACACGATAAGTCGATCATACAACATCTACGTGTGTGTTCTTTGCTCCTGGTGTTGATGTATACCGTAACTCTTAATTATAACCTTGCATCGAACTTCTTCGTTTCAAAGTATGTGATCCTTGTCTGGTACTTGTGGTTCATATCATATAGGAGAAAAAGAATCTTATATTGTGGTGGATGTTCTCTTTGTCAGCCCCCATTGTTTCCCTCGCCTGAACCAGAATCAATACTAAACGAAACCCTAACCAATACTGTCTCTTATATGTTTGAACTAGTTACATAAGTTTGACACTTGCATCGTGTATGCTTGAACTTCGAGGCCTTGAGCCTACACTAATCCGCCTAAGCCTCAGGGGATCCCACCATCGGTTTCCGCGTAAACCTTTTTATAACTTTGATATGCAGGATTTGAATTACAAGACCTATCACTTTCCATCATCCCATCATTTTCTCACTCCTCCTGGAACAGAGGTTCTCCCTTGTCACAGCCATGGAATTGATTAAACAAAGAGGGATGGGCCACTAGAGTATATAAGATGGAAAGGAACCAATTTTTTCATTTCTTTGTCTGCTATTTAACCAGCATAAATACCACCCCTATCTCACTTTGTCTCCCACTTTTCACTTCACCATTTGTTCATATGTGATTTGCCCACAAAGAAACGTTGTTGAACTGAACAAAAAGCTAAATTTTTAGTTCAAGAAACTGGTTTTCTCATCCGGGTTTGTTTCAAAATCTTGTATTTTAGTTCAAGCAACTGGTTTTCCCATCTGGGTTGGTGTCAAAATCTCATCTTGTGTGTGTTTTTGAGAGATTGGAAAGATGATCACTTTGACAGATTTCTACCATGTGATGACTGCTGTTGTGCCTCTGTATGTGGCAATGACATTAGCATATGGGTCAGTGAAATGGTGGAAAATTTTCACCCCAGATCAGTGTTCTGGGATCAACAGATTTGTGGCTTTGTTTGCTGTCCCATTGCTCTCATTTCACTTCATCTCCACCAACAATCCATACACAATGAATCTCAGGTTCATTGCCGCAGATACTCTTCAAAAAATGATAGTCCTTGTAGCCCTAGCAATCTGGTCAAGGGTGAGCTCAAGGGGCTCCCTTGAGTGGTCAATCACACTCTTCTCACTTTCCTCTTTGCCAAATACCCTTGTTATGGGCATACCCTTGTTAAAGGGTATGTATGGGGATGAATCTGGGGCACTGATGGTCCAAATCGTTGTCCTACAATGTATCATTTGGTACACTTTGATGCTGTTCTTGTTTGAGTTTAGGGGTGCAAGGATTCTGATATCTGAGCAGTTTCCAAACACCGCTGGGTCTATAATCTCATTCAGGGTTGATTCTGATATCATGTCCCTTGATGGGAAAGAACCATTGGAGACTGAGGCTGAGGTGGGTGATGATGGGAAACTTCATGTCATTGTAAGGAAATCAGCTAGTTCAAGGTCTGAGATTTTCTCTAGGACTACTCATGGACATCATACTGGGATCGCTTTGACTCCGAGGCTGTCGAACCTGAGCAATGCCGAGATATATTCAATTCAGTCATCAAGGAATCCTACACCTAGAGGGTCGAACTTCAACCACACTGATTTTGGCAACTTGGGTTTTGATGAGGAGATTGGGAGGTCACATGGGGTTTATGGGCAAGGGAATCATGGTTATCCAGTGCCGACGAATGCTGGTATTTTCTCACCAGTGACTGGTCGTGGTGGGTCGAGGAAGAAGGGTAATGGAGTTGAAGGAGGAAAGGATCTTCATATGTATGCTTGGAGCTCAAGTGCTTCTCCTGTTTCTGATGGTGGGATTCATGTTTTCAGAGGAGCTGGAGATTATGGGAATGATCTTGCTCATCCCAAAGGTTTGCTCAACTCAAAACTCCCTGCTGTTCTCTCATATTTGATGGATATATACTATTGTATTTAGTTGCCTAATGTTTGTCATGATGTATGAAAACCGAAGGCGAATCGAAAGGATAGAAATGAACATGAGAGTATGAGACACATAACCCTTGCTATGTATAGATTATGGACTTTATTAGGTATGTTTTGAACTGGACTATAATTAGACCCCATATATGTATCGTCGTGCTTGTTTGATTATGACGGCAAAATTTCACCATTATTTGATTATCACATAGAGGAGTTTTCATATAACATTGCTGACCCGTCTTAATCTTTTATAGGCCGTGTGCATTCTTTTATTGGCCAAGTGCAACTTCTTAGAAAATTAGTATCCAGCAGTTCAGCTATTTAGTTGATCATGTTCTCCATGTTTTGTGATGTTGTAGACTACGGTGAATATGCACGTGAAGGCTTTAGCATTGGAAAACCAGGTTTGAATGGAACGGATGAGGAAGGGCCAGTTCCCTCGAAGCTTAGCTCCACTGCGGACCCTCGGCCAAATGCTGGTGCTAAAGACGAAACAAAGCCGACATCCATGCCCCCGGCTAGTGTGATGACAAGACTCATATTGATAATGGTCTGGAGAAAACTTATCAGGAATCCGAATACTTACTCTAGCCTCATCGGCCTTACCTGGTCTTTGGTCTCATTCAAGTATGCAGCCCGGACATGCTTTCTTAGAACTTCTTTTAGCATCTGATTCTTTTTCTGCTGGTTGAAGCTTATGTTCTCTTTTTCATGTAGGTGGCATGTTGAAATGCCTGCGATTGTTGCCGGTTCGATTGCTATTCTTTCAAATGCTGGTCTTGGAATGGCCATGTTTAGCCTTGGTATGTGGTGATTCCTTATGGGCTAAACATACTAAGATGCAAGTTGAAATAAACAATACGGATAACAAATTCTTTCAAATCTGATTTTGATGTTGTGTTTGTATGTTTGAAATTCTCTTTTTTTTAAAAGGGTTTTCATCACTCATATCAAACTATATAAATATAAATATTAGGTCAAGAGTGATATTGGGTGGGTTTTGGGCTTTATTTTAAACCCAATGACATGGACAGGACCCAACAATTCCACGTAGATGTGAAAACCATTGGCATGATTCCAAGTCCCTTTATATGAAATGTGGCATTTATCATATATGTTGAGTTCACTAAAGCTGAAAACTTGAAGGATATTTGTAATGTTTTCGTGCCTACTGCTATAAGCCAACACTGCGGATCTATTCATGGCTCTGCAACTGAGGCTGTCATGTATTCTAAAAGAGCACCTTGAAATTTCATCTGCAGGTTTATTCATGGCTTTGCAACCAAGGATCATAGCATGTGGCAATGCTGTTGCAACCTTTACCATGGCCGTTCGGTTCATCACAGGACCTGCTGTCATGGCTGCTGCCTCGATCACAGTTGGGCTGCGAGGAGTGCTCTTACACATCGCCATTGTTCAGGTGACAAGTTCAACCGAAAAAACGTTCTACAGAATCTACCAACTCATGGGTTTTCATTGCTCATTTTCACTTGTTTGGAATTGCACAAGTGCAGGCAGCTCTTCCTCAGGGTATTGTTCCTTTTGTCTTTGCCAAGGAATACAACGTCCACCCCAACATTCTCAGCACCGGGTAACCCTTCTTTAACTCTTATCCCTTTGGTTCTCTTAATCATTTCCCAAGTATTCTCATATCTGTCGGTGCTCTAGGAAGAAAGGGAAACGTCTTGTGATCGGTTTGAACCATGCGTAGGTTTATGTGCTAACTTAGCCTACGGTGGTTAGTGTCGTTTCTTGCTAGTAAGTTTAGCTCCATTTTTGTCTCGAATTTTCCCTTCATAAAAGTGGAACAGACAACCGGTAAAACACATTGGAGGTGATTTGCATAGTCATCATGTTTGATCAACCTAGAAGAACGTTGCACATTACGATTTGAACATCAACGATGCAATTCTGAAAAGTGCAAACCGTGTAGGCTACCACTTAAAGGTTGCTTTCTTTCACTTTTCCTACTATCTCGAGATCACCATACCTCGCAACTCAATCCGCAGTAATCCTAATCCCTGATTCACTATCTATCTTGAATCTTGATAGGCCAAAACAGTGTCAAGTGATAACTTAGTCGATGATTCGGTCTTTCATGTTGAATGCAGGGTTATATTCGGAATGCTGATAGCTCTGCCGATCACGCTGGTTTACTACATATTGCTTGGTCTTTGAAGATTTGAAGATGCAAGCGGTTCCTAGCACACACATTAGCTGGTTTTCATTGTTTGCTGTGACGAAATCGATGTAGAAATGTAAGAATTCAGGTATTTGAGAAGTAGAGAGTTAGTGAAAGAACATGGATAGTAGCAGCAGATTCTTTGCATTGTAGCCATTTTTAAATAGCTGTAGAATGTGGGTGAAAAATGTTGTTTTTTGCTCAGGATTATAACTGATAGGTTATTTTGTATCATGATTCTCGAGAAAAAGGTCATGGCATGTAATATGTATTTCATATTTGAATGATAAGATCAAAAATTGATTATTCAAAGTATATTTGGCTAAGCACATCACCAAGCTATAGTAATGAAAGATACTAGAGTGAAGCTTTTTGTTTGAGTATTATGGTCATTTTTTGATTGGTTGAAATGCAAAACTGATGAATAAGAGCTAATCTTAGACATTAAATAGAGTTATAATATTCATTTCTAAAACTAATTAACAATAAAAAAAATCATGATTTATTTATATGATTATAAATTTTATCCAAATTTCGATATGAATTTAATATCTTTCACAAACGTCAAGTATTACGTCCTTCATTTTTAAACACAAACATTATACAATATTGAAAGTTCTTATTTTTTGTGATAGCTTGAATTTAATTTTTTAATCAAAATATTTCAAAAAAATAAATGTTTCATTTTTATTTATTTTTTATTTAAATAAGGATTTTTATTGTTTTTAAATATATTCTGATCGATTGTCAGTTGCATTATAATTTTTAAATATATTCTGATCGATTGTAGGTTGGATTATAATTTTTGGTATTAAATCGGAACATCTTCCTTGTGAGATTAATCTTTGGATGCTTACCTCTCGTCGACAATCTACGAAACAACGATACGCACATCGAGGGAGGTTGTTCTGGATGCGGTGAGGGGAGTGAATCAAGCCTCCATTGTTTCCTTCAATCCCCCCGCGGGCGACAGAGTTATGGGCAACGAGTCCCTTCGAAAACATATTCTCAACCAACCCACAATCCTTGGGGGAATGGATGATGCATGCGCTGCAGAGAAACGACAAGTCTAACATGGCCCAGATCGTAGCAATTTTACATGGAATTGTGGAGAGCGATTGTAACAATGTGGTGAAGATGGTACAAAGGGGAAAACCTGATCTATCTTGAGTTGGAGGAGTGGTGGAGGATAACCTTTCCGTCGTGAGTTTTTTCGATGTACTTTATTGCTCCAGGGGTTTCGAGAGGCTAGTAAAACAGCCCACGTTATAATTAGTTATGTCTCTGAGTGTTATTTAATTGGAAGAGTGGAGTTTAATCTCCCTGATGCGGTTGTGTCAGAGTGTATCGATGATTTTGGAACAATAAAATACTAATCCAATTGGATCTTCAAAAAAAAAGTTTTTAGACTAATCCCCACCTAATCCTTCATAATCGAGCTAGATAACCAAAATCAACATATAAACACGAGGATTTTTAAATGATTGTTTTTTGTATCATTGTTGACAACATTGCATTGCCCTGACAAGTTGTGTCATGGAAGGACCAACCTTTTTGTCCCAATTACTATTGGCGATAGTACATTTCGAAATAAAATTTCCCTGACAGTCTCTTTTCCTTCACATGTTGGGCCCTACTCCTCACCCATGGCAGCAGATAGCCGTTACAAAAAAAGAACTTTCATTTTTCATTTACTTATCCTGCACAGACTCCTAAGTAATCATAGTAAATAATATCAAAACATAAGAACTAATTCAATCATAAACAAATTTATATAATATCATATTTGATGTGCGCATAGCCGTTGGTCCAGTGATACGGGTTGGAAACAGGAAGAAAATGGTTGCAGTGTCCTTATCCAAACCGGTTGATTTGAATGAATGAATGGAGTACTGAACGAAGCAACGGTTCTTTCTTCTTCTCCTTGTTCCATTAATTGCAACGCAACAGAATACTATTGTTTGTTTCTCAACTTCAGTCTTCTTCTTCACGCTCTCACTCTTAGTTCTTCAGCTCTCCAAAGTTCAGTAAAATTGCCGCTGCGATTTTCGCAGTCCTTCAGGTGTAATCAAGCATATTCGCAAAAGTGTTCAGAGTTCGAGTCGTTGTGGATCAATGTAAGCAATTGCTAACTCCTCTGCGTCTGTTCTCGCCCTCACCGCTCGCAATCTTATTAGCATTATCAACTTGGTATATGTGAGTTTGGGATTTCTTGCTCAACTGCAATCATGTTTGGTCATTTCAGTTGGTAACAGAGTACAGTAAATAGTTACTGATTCTCTAACGCAATTGTGTACTGCGAAACCGTGCCGATTGTGATCTGCAAGAATTTAGAGTACTGGACGATTGATAGTCAATTTCGACAAATCGCCTCATCGAGTCATCGGTGAGCTATTTTTGGCTCCGGACTTGGCTATTACTCGGTACTAATCCTCGGTTGTCTCAATTGTAGGCAGGCATAAAATAGTTACCTTGAACATATTGGTGTGAAGATGGGTTGTGATAAGCAATGCTCTAGGGATGAACATTATTTGCAGGTTATCGACAGGAACTCAAAATCTAGGAAGAGATTGTTTTCGAGGGAACTCGAACTCGACTTACCAGGTACTTCTCACATTCTTCTGTTGTTGAATTCGTTGCACATCCTATCCATTTCTGTTGCTTGCTTTGCTTTACAGTGTTTGGTTTTCATCCTTCGTAGAACAAATAAACCAAGAGATGACAGATAGTGAGCCAATTCAGAAGTTTCTATTGGAGAATTTACCTCCAAGGTCTGCTAAATCAATTCACATCACTCAAATTAAGTTTTTGTCCCCTATCAAGACTCCATGTTCCATTCCATCCAAAAACGCTGCTCGTGTTGCGGAAACTATGTATCCTCGACCTTATGCCGCTAGTAGAAGTGAAGTATTGGTGGCAGAGTCACCTTCAGTCTCCTTAAAGGTGCTGCAAGTCAAAGAGAAACCGGGAGTTGCACGAAAACGACGTCAAATACAGGTTGATGCTAATGCTGCAAAGTGTACAAGAGAGCGACCTTCGGCCAAAAGCTCGAGCAGCTCAGCTGAAGAGAAAAATGCTAATGTGAAGAGCAAGGGAACATCGATTTCACTGGCTGTTCAAGCAAAGTTCAATGTTCAGAAAAGAGAAGGTTTGATTCCAAGTAATGCAAGCTTGGAGGGGCTAAAAGAATCAGATGATGTCGAGCCACGTCAGTCGTCATCCAAGACTGAAACTCGCAGTCTCAAGTCTACAAAGAATAAATATTCTGCTCATGGTGATTCTTCTGTTTTAAGGCCGAATAACCAAAAGCAAAATCGTTCCATGGATAACGAAAAATCAACTTCAAAAGCATCAGTTCCTGACTCGCTTGGCAGAAAGACATCAGCTTGTTGTGGCTATTCAGATGGCCGCCGTTCAGGCTTATGCAAAGATATTGGAACTTCTATAAGTCCTAGGAAATCAATTTCGGAGGCAAGAGGTCATGACAATGAAATCCCGAATTCTGAATCTGAGATTGTTCCCCAAATGAAACAGTCAGAGCCCTCGAGACATGATGATGGAAGAACCACTAGGCCGGTATTTAAACAAGAGGAAGGCATGCTCCTAAGCTCAGACGATATGCAGTTCTCTTCGCTTGGGGACAATGGTGTAGGTACAGATGCCTTGAGAATCTTGCTAGATCAGAAACTAAGAGAATATAGCCGTAATAGTGCTGCTATGAGCAACACGGTGGAGTGTCTGGCTCCCAGTCCGGTATCCGTCCTTGTTGGACCTTCTCTATTCACGGAAAATTGTAGCACTTCAGACACTGAAGCAAGCAACAATACACAAGGTAAGATTACCAGAGGAACATAACTACTCACTATCGTCATGTTTAATCTTTGATGTCTAGCATGATAACACGGGGAATCATTCTTTTTACTTGCAGAAAGAAAGCGTCATTCGTCATTCCATTGTGGGGAAGTGTATGATTCTTCAACAGCCAAGGATTCTATCTCAGAAGCCGGAACTGACCTCTCTGACTCAGCGACATCCTCCCTGTTAGGAAACTTTCCGACGAGCTCAACTGAGTGGGAACTAGACTACATCAAAGACGTGCTAGGGAATGTGGAGCTGATGTTCAAGGACTATACATTGGGTCGAACATGTGAGGTAATGAACCCACACTTATTCAATCTCTTGGAGCGAAGAAGAATCAAACGATTCAAAACCTATGGAGACGAGACTAAGCTCGAGAGGAAACTCATGTTCGACTGTGTGAAGCAATGTATGGACATGAGATGCCAGCATCTAGCAGGCGGCAGCTACAACATGTGGGCAAAGGGAGTAGCAATGGTGAGCTCAAAGGGAAGATTAGCTGAAGAAGTGTACAGGGAGATTCAAGGTTGGAGGAGCATGGAAGATTGTGTGGTCGATGAGCTTGTCGACGGTGATATGAGCCGTCGATATTGGCACGACTTCAGAGTCGACGTAAACATGCTTGGAGTAGAGATTGAGCGCCATATTTGCGATTCCTTGATCGACGAGGTGGTTGCTGATGTTATGCGACTTAGGGGTCGCTGATATTCTTTCAATTCTGTATCTGTAGTGTATTTGAGCTTTTTCTGAAAGCTTTATGTAATAATGAACATAAGGAAATCAAGAACATTGGAACACATATTACATTTAGCAATTACCTTCCAATGTTTATTTTTCAATTCAGAAGACGGGGGAGTCGACACCTCAAGATCATAAAACATTGCTTTCGTACGGTCATTTCCTAACGCCCTCTTCAAATAGTTACATGATTGTGGTAACACAATTCATAATTGAACACATTTTTTAAGGCGTTAAATCGTTTACGGGAAGAAGGATAAAATGGTCGTTGTGTTCATTATGTGGATCCTTCTTGTCTCGTTATGGAAATAAACAAATTTGCATACTCACATCTCATTTTATTATTATATCAAAGATTTCTCTAAGCAAAACAATGTTATAAACTTGAGTTTTTTTTAGTACAATGTTATTGTGAAATCCATTTACTCGCTTTTAATCCAATTTCACAAGAAGTAAAGTTGATTTGTTAAATCAATTTTTTTTTTGTAAGCCATTTATTTTATTTTATTTTTTGAAAGGTTGATTCCCATGAAACAAAATATCAATACTTCTTTCTTTTCTTTTTTCTTTCTTTCTTTTTTTCTTTTTTGAAAAGAAATATCAATACTTAATCCAAGACAATATAAATTTTTTTAAAACCTAAAAAATTTTTTAAAAAACTGGTACCTTTTATGGTACAAGGGAATTACCAGTATTTGATATTCAATTATATATGCACATCAAAATTTAATGCTGCTAGGAAACCCGTATAAATACCAAGGGAGAACAATCAACACACACAAACCGATTAGGGTTTTTAAAACCCTCCACTCACTTTTCAAAAAATTAGGGTTCCGACTCCTTCGATTACCCGATACGATGTCGTTAAGGCCGAACTCGAGGGCGGAGGTGCGGCGGAGCACCTACAAGGTGACGGTGGACGCCGAGGAAGGGCGGCGGCGACGAGAGGACAATCTCATCGAGATAAGGAAGAACAAGAGGGAGGAGAGTCTCATGAAGAAGCGCCGCGAGGGAGCCAATGCGCTTCACTTCGCGGCGAACCAGTTCCATAATCCGGTCGAGGAGAAGAAAGTATGATGTTGATTAATGATTTTTGAGATCTGGATTTATATGACTGTGAAGATTTGTTGTGATTGATGATGGTTTGGGGTTTGGGGTGGTTTGTGCTATGATAAATAATATTGGGGTCTCAGATTGCAGCAGGAGCGTAGTGGCTGTTGTTATACCGTGTAATTTGATAATCGTGTCCCCTAAATTACAGTATACGAGGTTTAAATTATACTAGGTTTCAAATACATTATACTAAAAATTTGAGTGTACACAATTCAAATTACATTATACAAAGCCAGAAGTATTACAGTAGCATCGGCGATTTTTCGAAATAATGTTATGGACTTTATACTATCACTGGGTTTGGCACTCCTTGAGGGTATCTAGAAGAGATAATGTTGTGTGCATTCGGCCTTTCCACACCCTGTATCTTGACGGGATTATCTAGGTGCTTGTCTTTTTAAATCTTTGTTCGGGTTTTCGGTGGCATTGGTTGTTTGATCAAGATGGTGTCAGATCTAGTGTGGCATTGAAGTCACCAATTTGAATCGTGTATTTCTCATTTGTTTACGACTTGATAAGTTGTGAATTGCGTGTTTAGATCTTAAAAGGATGGAACTATTTTTTGGTGTTTGCAGTTGGACAGTTTGCCCGAGTTGGTAGCAGGAGTGAATTCTGATAATTTAAATTCACAATTCGAGGCAACTACTCAGTTCCGCAAACTTCTTTCCATAGGTATGTTGGCTCGAGAGTATCAAGGATTCTTTCTCTAAGGCTTGGTGTTGGAATTTTCTTTATTGTTGGTTGGTAGTTTTATGGGAATGTCTTGATTTGGCGATAAATTCAATAAATACATCAATTTAATTGATGGAATAGCCCCAAATAGAATTACTAGCATGCCTTGTGGTCTCATTATACTTCATTATTTTTCCTGTTTTAGCTTTCTGTTGCAAAGTCCGTTAAACATCATGATAACTTGCTTGGTTGTTTTGGGTGCTGTGTATTCATCTTTTTGCAGAAAGGAGCCCTCCGATCGATGAAGTTATACAATCTGGTGTTGTTCCCCGCTTCGTACAGTTTCTGGTTAGAGAGGATTTTCCTCAACTACAGGTTTGATTGGATGAGATATTCTTACCAACCTAGCTGAAGCTTTCTATGATGTGACATGAAGAATTATTGGTGTTTGTTCTTCCTTTGATATTCCTTTTGTATTCTCCTTGAAGTTTGAGGCAGCTTGGGCACTTACTAATGTTGCATCTGGGACTTCAGACCATACCAAAGTAGTGATTGATTCTGGTGCAGTGCCAATTTTTGTGAAGCTTCTTGGCACTAAAGGTGACGATGTGCGGGAGCAGGTATGATTGGATTTAGTTGCCCTATTTGCCAATTCTAGCGCGTCCTAAGTGTATGTTTATGAGAGCTAATTATTTTATATTTTCCAAATAAAGGCTGTATGGGCATTGGGAAACGTTGCTGGTGATTCTCCTAAATGCCGGGATCTAGTCCTCAACCATGGTGCATTGCTCCCTCTGTTGGCTCAGTTGAATGAGCATTCAAAGCTTTCTATGATCAGGAATGCCACGTGGACTCTTTCAAATTTCTGTCGAGGAAAACCACAGCCACCTTTTGAACTGGTATGTTGATTGGATGATGAAGATGAATTATGTTTATTTACTATAGTCAGGGATGCATGACGCTTTGACGTTTTAATTTTTCATGTTCAGGTGAGCCCTGCTCTTCCTACTCTCGAGCGTCTTATTCGTTCAAATGATGACGAAGTGCTGACAGATGCTTGCTGGGCACTCTCATACCTTTCTGATGGTACCAATGACAAAATCCAAGCTGTCATCGAGGCAGGTGTCTGCCCTGTGCTTGTTCAACTTCTGATGTGCGTATGAAGAGATCCGCTGCCTTTCTACTATTTTTTTTCTTCTATTTGTTTCTCTATGCATGATTAAAGATAGCAGTGGCTCTTTTTTGTCCTTTCAGGCATCCATCTACCTCAGTGCTTATTCCTGCTGTTCGTGCAGTTGGCAACATTGTAACTGGGGATGATATGCAGACTCAGGTATTTCATATAATGAATGAATTTTCAGTTGACCTTTCTTTCTGAACTTGTGGGAGGTATTCTGTGCATGAACTTCGATGATAAGATGGAAGGAAGCTCTTGCTTTCTTCGTTTAGGATAGCTCCCTTCTCATGAGCTATTCATTTCGTTCTTTTTCGATACAAAATTACAGATTATGAGTTTTGTTTTAACTAATTGTCCTTGCTTTTACTGCTTGCTTGTGCCATACAGAAGAAAAACATGTCCTTATAACAAATCGTGATATGTTATTATTTCGTCTTAACTTATCTAGTCATGAATGATGTTGAAAAATATGTCTGAATTACAGTCTACTAACTGAGCTCGTCTATCTGCCATGCATGTTATGAACTCTCTTGCTGTAGGTTCTTTCTATTGATTAATGATTAATGATTTTGTCTTCCAGTTTGTAATTGACAATGGTGTGCTACGATCGCTTCTCGGTTTGCTGACCAATAATCATAAGAAGAGCATCAAAAAGGAGGCTTGTTGGACCATCTCAAACATTACTGCTGGTAACAAGCAGCAAATACAGGTAAATTTGTTGGACTAACAGTCTTAACAGAATGAGAACGATATATTACCCATTCTCCCTCCCCCCTTATACGAATGCAATGGTGTTGACTCCTATGTTTTCCTTGATATAATTCTTGGTATGCCATTGCCATCGTTAATGCAATTGATGCCAGCTTAATCTTTTATGAACTTTTAAGATATTTATGATTATATCAGTAGGAACTAATGTTTTATAATCGGTGGGTTGGGACCTTTATGTCTGATTGATAGATGGGGGATGGCATGGCGAATCTTTTTCCATCTGCAAATTCTCTAGTATGTGCATCGTAGTGAGCCGCACTATATTCTTCATTGATCTTGTTACTTCGTACAAATTTCTTCTAAGTTTATGGCGCTTAGTACATGTTGATCAAACTTCAATCTTTTTCTGTTGAATCGAAGCTCCTGACATCCTAGCTGTCGGGGTATTTTTATCTAACGTGTCCTGTCTTTTTTTAGTGGATTGCTGTATCCACTTAATCATTCCTTATTTGTTCCATCCTATGTTCTGGGTTTTTCTGTGGCTTCATTAAAACTCATACTCCGTATTTGATCTAGCTAGTTTAATGACAACTATTTCATTAACTTATGGCTACCTTTTTTATTTCAATGTGTGACGAGGAGCCCTCCATTTTTGCCTATTCCATTACATGCACGAGTAAATCCTTGTTGATGGTTATGCTACCATTGCTCTAAAGAGTTCATAATTACGGTGTGTTTGGGAATGTGATGTTATGCTAAAACGTGTCAGGCCGTCATTGAGGCAGGTTTGATTGGGCCTCTAGTCAATTTGCTTCAGACTGCAGAGTTCGACATAAAGAAAGAAGCTTCTTGGGCCATATCCAACGCCACGTCTGGTGGTACCAATGATCAAATCAAGTATGTATCCTACTCTATATCTCGCGTCTCCTCTCGTCATCACGGTTTTTTGTATTCTAATCCTGGGCTGATGTTTGTGATAGGTTCCTGGTTAGCCAGGGCTGCATCAAGCCATTGTGCGATCTCCTTACCTGCCCTGACCCAAGGATCATTACAGTCTGCTTGGAAGGACTGGAGAATATATTGAAAGTCGGTGAAGCTGAGAAGAACCTGGGCAACTACGAAAGCAATTACTATGCCCAGCTGATTGATGAAGCAGAAGGGCTGGATAAGATCGAGAATCTACAAAGTCACGACAACAATGATATCTACGCAAAGGCCGTGAAGATTCTTGAAACGTATTGGTTGGATGAAGATGATGAGACAGAGGCGGCACCATCTGTTGATCCTCCGCAGTCTGGGTTCCACTTTAATGGAGCTCCGAACGTTCCATCTGGTGGATTCAACTTTGGCTGAAGACATTGTGCCTCGAGGGTGTTGGGCAACTGGGTGGTGTGGTTGGATCAGTCGATTAGTTCTTATATTTTGTTTCCTTCTCGCATTGATCGCTGCAGAGTCTTGATTATTTGTTTGACTTCGTCTCTATGTTTAGTCATCCTCTTGGAGTTGGGTAGGTCTAGCAAGCAGAACCTTTATTGTATTGAAGGGGAAGAACATTTTTTCGGAGTCAGTCCCTTGGATGATATGAGCCTTGTTGACGCTCTACCATGTCTGAATTTCAAAATCTGAAAATTTTCTCTTTATTCGGAGTTATTTTCCTCTGTTACCATGCTGCCATCTGAATGCTTGCTGGATCTCTTCGCTTTGTTATTCCGGCCTCTAATGCCTCGGTTGGCTTAGATGGTTGCTCTTCATTCGGATTCGATTTCTTAGCCTTCGTCATCACGATGGTCAAGAAATCCGATCCTTGTAACGATTGACTAAGAAGATGTGTCAATAGCCCTGGTAAGCAAAGAAGTGACCTGTTTCGATTCCTGGAAATGGTGCAGGATTGCCAGGATATAAGGAAGGACGTGGACGCACTGTGATTGTTATACTACTTTGATAAGCAGATCTTGATAGACCAAGAGCATTTTGCCATGCATATAGTGTGTTGCAAAAGCCGGATATGAATAATGTGGGGGTGAAAATGGCTCATGATGGTCTATCGTTTTCGTTGCTCTGTCACATACTACAAATGTCTGAGGATTTTTTCTCTTTCAAGATCACAATCTCTCTCTCTCTCCTCTTTCGCATCCCCATGATCTCCTACTGCTGTTAAGTAGATAATGTAATATATGTGATTTAAGATCAAACTATTTTCCTCTTACAAAATCTGTAGTTTCGATGTTGGATTAAGAACTGAACATCGATGAGTTTTTTCTTTTTCTTTTAGTATTATAATTGATATTTTGCTCACTACCTCGCCCACAAAATAAAATATCAAAAAATAATCTCTTTATCTAAACAGACATAGATCATATACAAGGTGAAAGTACATGTCGTCCATGTGTCGTAGATTAAGTGCTCGGTCACTTTGTATTTGTTGGTGATGAGGGGCCCAAGAGATGTCTCGAATTTTCGTCTAGGTGTACTATGTGATTGGCTCGCGGGTAAGTATTCACATTGCATAGTTGTTAGCCGTTTTATCCACGCAGAGATCTTCTTGGAAGATTTTGTAATCACGAGCTGATCCTTAGATGAAAGGTCGCATCCATTCAAAAAGTGTGGTTTCGAATTGAGCTACGTTTTAATGGTCCTATGGTCCTCCATTTCTATCCTTTCTTAATCCAATTTGTTGATTTGATTAGATCTCAGGATCGTGCAGATTGAGTCGTTCTTGGATATGTTACGCGTGGCAAAACAATCTTGAACATGTTACTAATATAGTATTAGCAGTTCCTATAACCTTGACGGTCATTCTCGAACCATCAAGTTGTTGCAAAGAGATCGCCAGATTTGGTTACTGATTTTTTGTACTAGGCAATCGACAACAGTTGTTGAAGACATTGATGATTAGATCAACTCGGTATGTCAAAGAAATCCTAGGATATTCAAATCACGACATCCACATACGATTCAGTGATCAGATAGATTATGTCGAATAACTAACAAAAAGAATCCTGTTCGAATAATTAATTATGATTGATTTTCTGTCTAATTCTATCTGAAAAAATCTTTCGAGCACAACGGGTTATGAAAGATCAACCTGAACACATGACGTTATGTCAAAGATCATACGAAGATAATGTGACCATACAACTATTAACATACCTTAGAACTTAACAAAAAAAATTATGGGCCCCTCTCTTTCCAAATAGAGGGAAAACGAAATGAGAGAGGGAAAATCAGCCGCATCAAAAACTTTCCCAAATTTCAAAAAACAAATTCAGCCGCATTCACACCACAAACAGAACACTTTTGTTTTTTCCCTCTTAAAATATCAAAATTAGGGTTTTCAATTTCCCAAAGTTCCCTCGCAGTCAAAATCTGGCGCGCTCAGCGCCGCCTCAAAAATTATAAAATACCAATGATTGTGTGCTATCACTTGGGCAAAAGGGTAAAAAAATTACCAGAAGGGGCATTTTGGTCATTGGATTTTGTCTTGATGGGCTAGGGTTTCTCCTTTATTAAGAGCAGAGCACACAACACATCATCTGCTCATCATCAATTTTTCTCCCACCCACATCGGCTGCTGTGGATAAGCTCTCTTTCTCACTCTCTTGCACACTCAAAATTTCATTTTGGAGCCCATTTTGAAACTCATTCTCATACTCTCTGCTTCAACTCTTGCTCCCAGACTCTGCTCTGTTCGATTTGATAAGAGTTTTATTTGAGTTGAATCATTTTACTGAGTCTTTGTTTCCTTGGTTGATCTGCTTCTTGAGTCCATTTTGCTTCTCTGGTTCAGTTTTTGGGTTGTGATCAGCCTCTTCTGAGTTGGGGTTTGGGTGTACTGAGATTTGAAGCCGAAGGGTATGATTAGAGTTTCGTGCTCATTTGTGATCAACCGTGGGTTTTGATCTTCACCCATCTCTTGTTTCGAGGTTAATCGAAGTGGGTTTTGGTCAGGTTTGGTGAAGATGGTTGACGCTGATCTGAGTGAGAAAGTAAGTGATCATTGTTTACTCTCATCTCTGTTTTCCCCCTTTTTGTCTTTGATTTTTTGGTTATCTGATGCAAACTGATGACTTGATTGTTTCCAGGTTCAGAGTTCGGAGTCAGATGACATGAATCACGAGTACTTGGATGCGGCGATGTCGTCGGAGGAGAGCCACGTGGGCGAAACAACGAGAACTTGTGTTGATTGTGGCACCTCTAAGACTCCTTTGTGGCGAGGCGGCCCTGCTGGACCCAAGGTGTGTGTCCAACTATCTTGATCGTTGATTTGTCTTGTCTAATTTTCAAATCTATCAATCAAATGTTGTGATTTTGGTTTTTGATCATGCAGTCATTGTGCAATGCTTGTGGGATCAGAAGCAGGAAGAGGAGGGCGCTTCTCGGACTGATCAAAGGCGAAGTGGAGGAGAAGAAATCGAAGAAGTATCTGAGTCATGTTAATCGAAGCAGCAACAAGGTTGTGAGCCCATTGCATCAGAGGCTGTTGGCATTGGGAAGACAGGTGTTAATGCAGAGGCCAAAGCTGAATAAACAAAGGCGAAAGCTCGGCAAGGAGGAGCAGGCTGCGGTTCTTCTTATGGCTCTATCGTATCGGATAGCTTGATTGAGAGATTGAATGGGTGTTGATTGTTTGTAGAAGTGGGATTGTGGGAATTGCTTGATGATCATGATCATGGTGATGTTGATGAGAATGGAGATGATGACAGTGCCCTAGTTTTCCCAAGTGTTCCAAGGGTATTTGATGTAATTTTTCTCATCATGGATTCCTTGTAAGAATAAGGAGATGAATGTTGTTGGTGAAAGAAGTGTATGAGTTGTGTTTCTTGGATAACAAAATGTGTCTATGATTGATTGTTGTGATCATTGATGCATCATGAGTCATTTTATGATATTTTGCTTAAGGTATATGTGTATGGTTGATGTTTGAGGTATGATTTGTTACGTGTGTCTGTTGTGGCTTGAGAAGAGATGTACCAAACATGAGTCATTTTGCCTAATGGGGCTGTGAATGAGCTAGATTTAGAAGTAGTTCGGTTTTCACCTGATTGATGTATAGGGTCCATTTTGCGTACTATTTGAAATACCAGAAAGTTTCACATACAGCTTCCATGTCTTGAAAATTTTATGTATTGAACCTTACTTTGTGGAGATATAATTTCAAGATTAAAGCTGTAAATGAATCAACTCACAAGAAACATACTTGGGGCTAGCTTGAGATAGAACTAATGAACACACAAGATTGGTGCCCAATTAAATTTGCTTGTATCATATGATATGTGCTTCCCTCCCATTCTTTCTTATCTCCCATTCTTTTCTCGATCATTGATGTTTTTGCCCTGTTTTTTTTACTAATCTAACCAATACACAATTTTATTTTTATCGGAGGTAATATGAAGATTACTTTTCAATCCTTTCATAGTAATATTTATTTCTTTAGATTATAAAGTTTATACGAAATGATGAGATCATATCATTTGTTATAGAAAATGATATAAGGTCAACAAAAAATAAAAATGATATTCTCATACTAACTAGTCTAACCATGTCCTCGATAAGTTATGTAGGATGGATGTAAAGATTAACATACTTCCACTCTGTACAACATCATGAGTAGTTCGTGACTATTACTGTTTACAACTTCATTCAGCACGTTGAGAACAACCCAACCTTTTGGGCGTTGAAGTTCATCGCAGAGTTTCACAGAAGCCCACAAATACATGTCCATTGTGGAGCATAGTTGGACCACAACGGCCCAAAACTAACCATCAAATGTGTACTTCATTCAGCTGTTATTTCATTCGCTGCAAGTTCTTGACAAAGCTATATTTCCATATTTATAATCATAACCGACCTATGAATAATATAAAAATATTAAAAAAATACCAATGATTCTCCAATGTTTCATACGGCTCGCTCCGTTCCAGCTTAATTGAACCTTTTTTGTTTTCAGTTTAAAAATAAATGAAATATTTTTATTTTTGATAATCTTTTAATATAAAAAAATATCAAATCAATTTCATCTGTTACAGTAAACCTCATTATCATAAAAAAAAATATTTATTCTTCATCAAAATCCATACAAATTCAACACTCGTATTAATTCTAATGTCGAGTCAAAACGTTTCGATTAATTCGGGACGGAGGAAGTAAATTTTATTTTCTTCATTTCATAATATATACAATATTTGTTTATTTGGGATTTTTCAAAATATATACAATATATCATATTTACTAAAATTTTTACTTAAAAAAAATATCAAAACAATTTTCATCTATTATCGTATACTCGTTACCTAATCTCATAACTGCTACAATAAATTTCTCTATCATTAAAAAAATATTATTTCTTCACCAAATCATTGATAAATACTATATTATATATTTGATAACCCAAATATCCAGTGCATTGGACTTGTCCTTATACTAAGAATTTAGAGTTATGGTTTTATGATGATTTTAATCATTTATTCCACTTTATATTGTTTGTACGGTATATATATCATTTCAATCCTGTGTGAGGAATTCCATGAACTTACCAGTTACTTAATATCCGGGAAGGCAGATCTTATGTAAAAGAATTCTTGTAAAAAAAAAAATGAAAGAAAAAATGACGGTCAAACTCAAGTTGTTCAACTAGTGAGCCGTTTGCAATCAAAGTGTAGGTTTGACTCCACTCACCTACAGCCCAGATTCAGGCCCAAAAAGAATAGTATGGTCCTTTTGCAATCAGGCTTGTAGGGCGGTAGGTTTCGCAGTTCAGTTCTGTAGCCTTGTGCCCCAACTACTACTTTGTGGTCCGTCTTGCAAATCAATCCCTTCTTCAATATTAGAGAGCATGCAAAAATTAGCATAAATCAATATAAATAAAGTTTTTTTTTTCTAAATCTATTCCTTTTGCCGCATATGACCGAAAGGAGAGGATACTCCAGACGAGAAATTTTTATGTCCTCAAAAAATATCCGACACCACAATTAACACAGTTGAGAAAACTTTTCCCTTGTAATGAGAGAGAATTCACGCCATTGGAATAATATATACATCAGCAGGTGAAGATCCTAACATCAATAAACTACTAATAATAAGATTCGAACTCGAAACCTACCTTATCGGTCGAGAAGAACAAACCAACAATATCTAACAAGTCATTCACATAATTCTAAAATGCACACATAAGAGTCCCACGTTATCTGGACGGTTCTCAGCGTCTGTATACAAAGGAGGAAACTTGTTTCCCTTGCCACAAACCTAATCTTATCCACATGAACTTTCAACCACAGACATAGATACGCTTGTGCATAGGATAGAATTGCTTTCATTTTCATCAAAATATTAACATCCAGATCATATAGGGAAAATGCCACATAGTGATCCAAACAGCTAGGCATCCAGGCTCCGTCCCATATCACCCGAAACATTCAACTATCATCTAACTCATTTGTATCATAGTTTGCCCGGGCTGCCGCCGATTCTTCGGTTGGTTCGGGCATTTGAGTTTTACCCAATATCCATCGAAAAATTGTAGTCGAAAAATTGTAGTTGTGCAAGTATTAGAAACTAAAAACTTGAATGTGTACACATTATTTGGCTAATAGATGAACAAGGATCAAATAAACAGCATAAATTGGCAAAGGTTATGTCCAACAATGATTATACCATAAATTCTCAGCTACAAAATAACTAACCAAGAAACAAATCGACAGTTTCTTCATGTGTCCTTACCAATCAAATGAGAGATTTGTACATACATTGTCTTCCCTAAAGACAAATCGATCTACCCAACTCGCGTTTAAATCGAGTTAGGACACAGAAAAGAGAACCCAGAAAAGACAAGAAGGGATATCCGTACCAATCTGCGGATCCATCCGCATCGTCGTATGCGCTGAAGTATTCTGGAAGCATTCAAAAACCTTACTCAAAACTTTCCCATGAAGTATACACGATTAAAGTCCGACGAATAGAGATATTTGAGTCTTCCAGCGACAATGGATTCCGCTACTTGACTGATCTTCGCAGCAGCCTGCAAGCAACTTCTATGTACACCACCCGTTCTAGTTGGAGCTAAAACGATTCATAGCCTACACTTGAATGTGTTATCCATGTGGAATCCGTCGAAGTCGAAGTCATTTTCTATAGGTCCAAGCCCCTCTTGGCTCTGATAATTGAAATATGTCTCAACATTCAGTCTATCACAAGTAAACATAAGCAACAAGGTCTTAGCAGTGCGATGATCTCGAAGAATATCAAGCAACTAAGTGCAGCTAAGAATATACCAGAGAGTTTCTCATACCTGTTTGAGCAAAGCACTCATCAGATCTTCCTGCCCGTAATGATCAGGGAAGGGATTGGTGATGGAGCTTACTTCTTGAACTCTTTCCATCTTTACCCTTGATGCATTGCCAACAAAAATGTTATTGGCACTCGGATTCAAGCTATTGGCGCTCCCCAATTGCCGGTCAGGCCCTAACAATAATACATTCTTCCCAATATGGCCAATGTTGTTCTCCCCATTCTTGGGGCTGGGAAGAAAGGCTTGATGCACCATATCCAATGGCGAGACATTCACGGTGTTCTGCATGAACGTCGCACCGGGGACAAAGGAAGCATTCTGCAGATTCCAATCTTGACTTTTATGCTGCTGAAATTCATTGAAAAAATCATAACTTGGCGCATACCCTCTAGCTCCCTTCATATCAGAGCTATTCCCCTCTTGCACGAACCCCTTGGACGTCATAGAGGTTATACCGGGGGTACTACCTAGAGGAAAACTATTTCCAGGCATCTGGTTCGCTGAGAAATCTACCACTGAAGCAGCTTGAGAAATTTGACCATACCCAATTGTCCGCCCGCTACTACTAGCCAACCCATTCCTCAACACAGGCTGAGGGATGGACGACTGGATCCTCGGACTTGGACCACTTATGGTTTCATTCAGTATCTGCCCTCGTGGCGAAGGCTGCACCATTTGCATCAAGAGAGAGCTATTTTGGCTACTACTGTGAGCATTTCCTTGGATACTGCTCCTATTATTATTCAAGCTCGCCAAGGTCTGTGGCGGTTCGTGCAAGCCAGCTAGTTGCTTCGGTTCCATTGTTGTCGGAATCCCATGTAGCAGATTCATTTGCTTGACATTTGAATTGGTGAGATGATGCTGCTGTTGTTGCCCATCACCAAATCTCATTTTTGGAATTTCGAAAGTGAAGAGGTTTCTTTGGTCCATGAATGGCATTGAGATAGCTGGTTTCCCTGCAGCTCTACCAAGTCCTGCTGCTTGGTATGTAGCTAGTGTTTGGCCCGGGAACTGACCCACGACAGCAAGTGTTTGGAGATCAAGACCGCTGAGAGACGACATGGTTCCAAAGCTCGGATCACCACTTAAAAAGGAGCTGGTCAGTCCACCTGGGTGTTGTAGCCTTCTAAGGTAGAGCCTGTATTTCTGTATAGCAGCATATAGGGAAAGGTTCATAAGGCGTATGAGCAAACAGAAGGCAGCCAAAACAAATACAAAAAAACAAAAAGAAGAAGAAAAGGATGTTAAAAAAAAAAAAGGAAATCCTCCTTGGTCAACCGAATAGCCCGCAAACCCGGAGGACCCTTTAAACCAGCTTTCGCTGACGGGCTCACCACCACAAAGTAGCTCGGCCAAAACAAGAAGAAAAGGATGTTGAATACTGAAGTTACCTGAAGATGGCTAGCAACATTTTCTCTAGTGAGTCCAGCAACATTCATCAGTTCCAGGATTTTCTTGGGGACAGCCTCTGCTTATACATAGCAAATAGGCAAGTATAAAAGTGATGAAAGTTTGATAGAGGTATTGATACAAAATTCGTGCAAATCTCATGCTGCATATATTTGGAAGTAAACTCTAGCGCAGAATACATATTGTCAGTTACATGCCTAATCTCGTGCCTAAGAGGGGGATGTGGTAGCATGTATCCCGAAGACAATGAAAGTCTCGAACAAAAAATCATCAAAAACATCATAGCAGATTCATATATGCAGTACTTGGAAGTTCCTCTCATCACATCTCATCCTTTAATACAAAATCAGGTTGAATGTAAACCAAACAAACTTACAAGTAAAAATGAAACGTCACACAATCCAGTGTAAGATGTTTTGATTAGCAAGGCATGATCTAATTCCTCTTTCTCCCCGTTACATATCACGTCCACCTTTTTCCTGAAGCAATGGGTGCACTGAACCTACATTTCCAAGTTGTTCAACATGGAAAAAAGCAGTGGACCACGATCTATGTCAAGATCAAAACTTAAAAGGCAAAGTGGTACAGACCAAGACTTGTACATCCACTTCCATGAAATTGGTGTTTAAACATTCTACGCTCGTGGAAACACGCAATTCAAGTACCGAACCTATCCCATCACCTACAAAGTTGCATAACCCTTGCATCTCAATGATGGACTGCATGTTGTAAAGCAAAAACCGACGATTTAGGCGCTCGCTTGCACCGAATTTTGATAGAAAACTAGATACAAATCTTAGCCCGCAAAGCAAAAGGCTAGTATGGATGTCGGAAAATCAAACTAAGCTCGTCCCTCAAGCATCCAAGTGTTTCTATTGTGATTCCAAAAACTTTGGCATGATAAGAACAGGTAAGAAGGGCAAGAAACGAACACCACATTAGTAAGAGTCAATCAGAACATGAAAGCGTGCACGGATTCCTATTTCTCAAGAACCTGACCAGGATGGTGCATCATATGAAGACAGTGATCAAAACAATCCAGAAAATAGCATGGGAAGAAAATGGATATGCAACAAGCAAGGTGAATGTTTCATACTGTCGATGCCAAGCTCATTGACAGCAGACACGAACTGTTGATGCAGCTCGACCGACCAAACAACCCGTGGCTTCTTCAATGTAGCGCTATCATCCTTATCATCACCATCATCGTCCTCGCCCTTCCTCTTGGAACTTTTCCAGCTACCTTCATTGATAGGAGACGAGTAATCTGACTCGTCTTGTTTTGGCTGCTTATCTTCATCCACGCTGCCTGACTGCTCAAGTTCTTTCCACTCATTCTTCTTCTTCCGAACTACATGTTGCCATATGTTCTTGAGTGCCTCCATCCGCACCGGCTTAATCAAATAATCACAAGCACCATGTGTAACTCCCTTCATCACTACTTGTTTACTATCATCCGCGGACATCACTGTTTCACAGCAAAACACGAATACCACTTAGCATAACTCAATTAACTACAACCACGTGATCTTCCATATGATTAGAACGAGTATCCGAACTCGAGCTTACTGATAACGGGCAGTTCCATTTCCAAGCCAATATGCTCGAGGAGCTTGAATCCGTCCATGTCCGGCATGTGAACATCACTTATCACAATATCATAACCGTTCTTGTTCTCCCTCAGTAGGGATAACGCAACCTCTGCTCTATTACATTTCGTCACTGAAAAATCACACAAATTGGACAAATCATGCCATAAATCACACATAGATACCATAATCTGTTCTCCTCCAAAATTTCAAGACATTCATGAAAAACAGAAAGACGCGAAACTAATCCAAAAAATAATCACACAATTTCCCATGAACAGTAAACCAATCATACTCTGACCAATACAACATAATCAGCATATCAGTTTAGGAATTTGTGTAACTGAACTTCCCATAGTGCAGATCAAGCTTACATCACCAAGAAAATGAAATCAAAACCAAAAGTTAAAAAATTATAAATTCCATTAATTCATAGGGGAAAAAAAATCAAATTATCCACCAAATCACAATTCAAAACAAATTCAAGAAAAACACCGAATAATATATTTATTTAAAAAAAACAGCAGAATTGAGATGAATAACACAATCAATGATGGGAGAAGGAAAATTACCCTCATAGTGACATTTTCTGAGCATATTATCCAATATGATGAGGCAAGTTGGATCATCATCAACCACAAGCACCCTCAAACCCACCGGAAACAGATCGGAAACGATGTCGCCGGAGCTCGGTTTCCGGGTCATACCCGAACCCGGCAACGACGGAATGGATCCCACAACTCCACCACCAAAGTTCATCTCAAAAATCCAACTCAAAATCCAACACACACCCACAGGTCAAGAACCAATTTTGATATTGACCCACCAAGATCAAGGTCAATTACTGGACCCAAATCGAATCAAGAGACCAAATTCAACTTGGATTGATCATATCCAGATGCCCAAATCACAAGATTCATGATCAAAACAAGAATTCAGTGGAAATTCAGTGGGATTTTATTGGGTTTGTGGAGAAAAGAGAGTGAATATCGGGAAATTGAGATGAGAGACGAGTGTGAATGGATTCAATTGAGAATCAAAGTGAGTCAAGTTCACATCTTTCTGATGAATCTGAGGAGAAAGCGTAGAGAGAGAATCTCGAGGTTTTGTAGTGAGAGAAAAATTGCGAAGAGGAATGAAATGATTAGCTTCTATTTTTATTTTATTTTTTCCTTTTTTCATTTTTCATGTTCCGTATGAACACAACTTGGTTGTGAGTAGGTTAAAAACATTTCTGATAATTTTGGTCTGAATTTTATGTGTTTAGCTAATTAAGCAAGTGAGAAGTTTATTATAATCGTTTTTAAGAAGTTATTTACATATGAAAAAATCACATGGATCTATGAAATATTGAGCAATATAATGTGGTTTCGAATTTTTGAATCGAATGTTTAGAACGAAGATTGTGATATTTGTTCATGATGAGAAATCCAATGCATTTAATTTTGGACAAGAGGAGGTTAATCATTTTATTGAGAAGGTAATTAGTTGGTAAATGATGATGTTTAATTACCCACCTTATCCGAGTGTCTGGGTATTTGCATGGATGGCAGTGAATCTCAGCTTTCCCCTTTCAAATGAGCTGCTAATTATTTCCCCCACTTGACCAATTGCTTATAAAATCCTACCCCTACTCGTTTTATAGGTTTCATTCCATTTTTGTATCCATGATAAAATCTCTGAAAAAAGTTTAGATTGGTTTGCAATTACGAAACATATGTGTGAGCTTCATGGGGCTTATTCAATTGTCCAAGCTGCTGGTGCACATGCCCACGGGCCCGGGTCGACTGCGATCGGGTGGTCTAACTTTGATAATTACATATATCAGAAATTTATGTAAAAAAAATTGAATCAATAATAAATAATATTTTTTTTTCGCTAGTTACGAATTGAACAATAATCACTCTATGTCCATAACATCTTCGGGAAGATTTTAAAAAACACCTATTACGATTTAAAAGTTATTTAAGTGAGATTTCTTTGTTCCATATAACTAATCTAATCCCTACTTTCCCTTGAGAATGACTGAAAGGTAAAATATTGTTTCTCATATTATCCAAGTGAAATCTTACACCCATGATATGAGTGAAAAATGCTGAAAAAGTTACAATGTTTGTACATGAGCTACTTTCACTTTCATGTGGATAGTCGCATGAAATTGTCCCAAAATTTAAAGGCATTGCTTGTTGGTTTGGGACAAGCCAAGTGAACAAGTAAACTCAAATGTGGAACCATCCCAACCATACAACTTGGAAATGGTAGTCCACATACAAAACCACATCTACACTACCATTTTTTTTCCCCCATAGAACTCTTTTTTTGCGCACCAAATGATGAGTGCTTTCCTACTCTTCTTGCTACCCTTTTGTATATTTTTTTGGATTTTAATCCTTGTTTGTATTCATTAATTGGTTCAAAGTTTTGAGGTGGGCAAATAATTATAATTATCATTTATGAGTGTAATGGCTTGTTTAAGAGAGTATTTTAAACCTATAATTGGCCTCCTAATGTGGAACCACAGCGGAGATTTTTTGTCATCTTGTCTACCCTGATATATGATGTTAATCACCCTATCCGATAAATTATTACCCATTATGTAAAATGAATGTTCTATATGAATGTTAACCTTTTCTAAATTATCAAGTTTTTAAGGATCAAATCTCAGTTCATAAAAAACCATATCAAAAGAATCAAAATGTCAATCAGATATTCAGAACACTTATTTATTTACGAACAATACGTGACCGGTATTATTGACGAAACATTTATCCTTATTTGTAAAGACAACAATCCTTAAGGATCACTCTTTGTATATTTATAAAAAAATCAATGAATAACTTATTGAGAAATACTAAATACATTCGTGTGTGGATTTTATTTTATTTTTTGAAATTTTTTCTCTGTTTGGTTCATTCTCAAGATCCGGTGATGGATTGATTCAATCTCGAAATCCATAAAAAGAAAAAAAAAAAAGAATATCAGATACATTACTCTATATTATGTCCACTCACAAAGCTCTATATTACTAGTAGTATCAGTAATAAAAGAGAGAACACCTTAGAGGGAATATACCTGTTCAATGACCATGAATAATACCTCACCAAGGGAGCTTTTAATTTCATGTGCACACACTGGTCCATTAACATTAAGCAAGTGCACTTGACCTTCATCATTTTATCCCATAAGTTTAATCATCCATATTAATGAGAAACAATATGATCACCACTCAGCCAAAGATTATAAAAATATATATCGACAGGCTACTAATCATTACGTGACTCTTTTATACTCAAATGTTTAATATCCTAAAAATAAGAGTGTGACCAATCCATGCCATTAGAAATCACAACAGAGCTCACACAGGGAAGACACAACACAACACAACACACATACAACAACGGCGCTATAAACTTAGACAAGGACCAATCTCAAATATCACAACCGTAACCATATAGCTAGGAGAGGCTGAGAAAGCGATCGAAACATTTATGATGACATGGGACAAACGACAACAATCTTATCAACGACAACAGTTATTTGAAAATTCTATCTTTAATCGCTACAGTGAATATCTCATTGCAATTCACACCAAATTCTCGAATGGTTGCCGAGTGATCATCAGTATCAAAAAACAACCTCATTATCCGAGAGACAAGATGAGTGAATTACCATCCCCAAACAATTCTCTAATCAAGAGCCGTGAGCACTTCAATAAGATAATATAACCCGACAAACAAAAACAGTCCAAACAGAAACGGAAAACAAACAGAGATTGAAGTTGGCACACAAACCATTATATAGCTAAAAAGTCGTTGCAAAAACAAAACAGAGTTGCAAGTCATCCCATTACACATGGTAAAAACATAATTTACTCCACAAAACCAGGATCTTATGTCTGTACAACCGCAACGGGTATCATACCATATAGCACCTGCCCCTAACCAATGAGCGACTAATTATAATTACGAAACAAGAACCCTTATAATTGCGAGACAAGAACCCTACGGCGATCCCATAAACCATACCATATAGTACCTGCTCCTAACGAATGAGCGACTAATTATAATTGCGAGACAAGAACCCTACGGCGATCCCATAAACATCATTTACAACGATCGGTTTCAATTTTGAGGGATGGCAAACCGAAATCGAAACCAAATGGATTGATTTCGGTTTTAGTTCATGTACGGACGTTTCACATCGTTATATTACGGTTCGATTTCGATTTTAACCGATTCGGTTTCTATACAGTTTTGGTTTTTGTTCGATTCTGATTTTTAAATCGAATTGTGATCAAGTTTAAGACAATCAACACATGTTAATGAACAATTCTTATCTCATTGCTGACGTATGAGTTAAAAATGAGTCATGTTGACACATGTATGGACTCTCTAAATAGATATTAGGGGTTTTTCTTTTAACAATTAATATTAAAAAAATAACATCTAAATGTCTCAAATTTTCCACTTTGATACATTGGCACCTCTCACTTTTATAATAGGCATGTGAACCCTTGCCGTCAAAAGGCCCTTATAGCTCCGTTAATGATCAGATCGAAAAGTCTCCACTACCCTCCTTTCTTCATCTCCTTCACCCTCCTTTCAACAATGGCTACTGCACTTGATACTTTTCCCGAAAAATATTATCATCACTAACATCCAATTCCCCCAAAACCCAGATTCAATCAAAAGAGTTCTCACAGGTCGGGTATCTGAACAGATTCGGTCTAAAAGGCAAGATCGTTTCCCAAGGAAAAACTGATCTTTGATTACTTTTGTGAGACGACAAATTTTCTTAATTGTGTCACACCGATTTGATTAATTCTTCCGTCGAATGCATTCTACGCTTGCAAACCGATTTTGGTTCCAACCAACAATATGCTTCACAAAGTTACGGTTCGGGGTTTGGTGTTTGTACAGTCTTGGGTAGTGGAATCGGAATTTGGGTCTAGTAATTTAGAGTATGAAAACTGGGAATTCGAATTTTATTGTTTGCATTCGGGTTCCGACTTTGGATTATCAGCTTGGGGTTTCGAACAATATAGGATTTTGGAAGCTGGAATTTCGCATTTCGGATTTGGGATCTTGGATCTTGGATTTGTGGTGTAATGGAGATCAGAGGAAGAGACTGGGAGGGAGACGGGCTGCTTTCCATCTAGGTTTTTTTTGTTTGATTTAGTAAATGGAAATGAAGGGAGGCTAATTTGGTATTAAAAAAGAGAGAAAGTGTACAAACTAGGGTTTCATTAGGTTTTGGAACACGTGTGGGTGCTGCTTCCGTCAATTTGGACGGAAATGTGAAGTATGATCAATGATATTCCCATTGTAGGTGAAACATGGTAGGTTTTCAGGATCTATTAATTCAATCACAACATTCCTCTGATGTCGAGTCATTTGGGAGACTATATATTCCCGCTTGCAGCAGGATTGAGGATTGCTTGATGTGCTCTAGACATAAAGGATGGAAGGCAAAGCTGTAAGCAGAGATCAAGATAGAAGAGACGAAGACCTTAGATTCTTACCATTTTACTATTTCTGTAGCTAAGTGCTTTCTTGTTCTGCACATACATGTCCATGCAGAATAAGCACCTTAGAGGAACATTTATATGTCACAATGTTAGATGAGTCATAGACGCAACTATTGACTACATAGCAAAAACTATGCCTCTTCCTGGAACCATGTAGGATCAAAATCTAGTATCCGTGGGATCGGGTCTTTCTCAGTGATTGAATGCAGGAGTGTGACTGATATTGATGGTTGGGTATTGTGAGAATTTTAGAGAAAGAGGTCTTTTCTAAAGGTCGTACTATGCTAGAAATCACTGTTCTGAGAGCTCACTTTCTATAATTGACAGAGTAGGAGAAGTGAGGCGATGGATTCAGAGCTAGACTGAACGGTTTTCTTTTGTTGGTACCTTGAATTGAAAAAAATGGGATTCCAGTTCATGCTTTTATTGGGTGGATAGGACTTGATAACTGAAATTCTTCAATGGAATAACTCTTCTGATGACGGTCATTATTGAAGAAGATTTATAGGGAAATATGGCGCAGTTCGGTGAAGAATTAATTTCTGTGGGACGAAACGAGGGTTGAAGTTTGTTTTGTATAGCTAGGTGGAAATTGTTTTCATGGACGAACATTACTATGGAAAACATGTGTGGAATTGTGATGAGTCGCAACGTGTGTTCTGATTCTCGTAGGAAGCATAACAAGATAAAGGGCATCCCCTTAGATCCTTTAGCCTATATCATGCATACTCTCTGTTCATATCAAACCAAATTTTGGAAACCTTCTATCACAATAGGATTTGAACTGATATAACATTGTACCACGAGACATTTTGCTTACCATGTTTGCTTAATTGTTTTGAAACAATGGGAAACTGTTTCAAATTTATGTGAATTATTATCTTGATTTTATTGCAGGAGCAGAAGATAAAAGAATTGACAGAAGAACAGATTTCTGAGTAGCAGTATGGGCTGAAGAAGAACATAAGGGTATGAAGGGATCAGATGCAGCATATCATGTCCTTTCAGCAAGAACCAATAAGTACATGTACATGGGTACGGTTAATTTTTTAAAGGAACTTTATTTTGGTCAATATTTTTTTTCTTTTTCTTATCTATAATATCATCATTCATGACATGCACCAGATTTTAATATACTTTATCAAGTATATTGAAGTATAAAAAAAGTATATCTCTCGAGATGTCTACTTGCTCTCTTCACAATAGCTTGTGGGAAATTAAGCATGACAAAGGTTTTAGTCTTCTAGATAAAAATGAAGTTATTGTAATCGTCGATGAAGATTGAATAGAGAGTGAGATTAGCATCAGAAGATGGTTGATAAAAAGTCGTAATGTTGATGAAACTTCATGATGGTTATGTTGAATAAATGTGTCTCATATTCATTGTGTGGAGACAAGTTTTGAATGGTTGTGACCCTTGAGTGGTTGCGACCCTTGAATGGTTTTGACCCTTGAGTGGTTTTGATCCTTGATTTGTTAGTGGTTATGACCTTTGGTTTGCTAATGGTTTTGACCAATTGAATGGGTGTGACCTTTGATTTATTCTCTTCCCTATATAAAGGCTTTGTAATGAGCCACTTTGTAACCAAGACAAAAAAGAAATAGTGAATATCGTAGAAAGCCTTTACGACGCAGAAGTAGCCATTGTTGGGTGAACTGCGTGAACAATCCCCTTGTGTCCTTTTGTTTTTGCGCCTTCTTTCTTTTTTTTCTTTGATTTTATCTCTTTCAATTATTTTGCCGGCTCTAATTTCCTAACAAGTGGTATCAGAGCGACGTTGGCAAAATAATTTCACAAGAAGTATGGCTGAAGATAAAATTAGAATTGAGAAGTTTGATGGCAATGATTTTGCTTGGTGGAAACTTCAGATGGAGGATTATCTCTATCAAAAAGATCTACATGAACCCTTATTGGGTTTGGAGCCCATCGTCGAAGAAGACGAAGTTGATGCTGCAGGAGGTATGCGATAGAAAAGGCCAAGTATGATCTTTTGGATAGAAAGGCCCTTGGTGCTATTCGTCTCGGCTTGACGAAAAAGACCGGTTTTCACATTGCAAAAGCAAAGACTGCAAAAGAAGCCATGGAGTTACTTTCCGATATTTATGAGAAGCCATCAACATCCAATCAGATTTTCTTGCTGCGAAAGTTGGTGAACATGAAGTTATCCGAGAGAGGTACTGTTGCTGATCACATGAACAACTTCACACAAGTTGTAAATCAATTGGAGAGCACGGGGATGACATTGGAAGGCAAGTTACAAGCTTTGTTATTCTTATGTTCATTACCAGATTCTTTTGATACCGCTGTACATACGATTTCTGGCACCATGAAAGAATCTCTTATTTTGGAGGATGCTGTGAGTTGCATCATGGATGAGGAGATGCGAAGGAAGGTTTCGGGAGAAAATTCTTCAAGTTCTTCATCCACTAGTGCTTTAGCCATTTAGGGTAGAGGCAGAGGCAAAAGTAGAGGTAATTGGCGTGGGAGATCAAAATCAAGGGGCAAGAGTAGAGATGAAAGAAGATATGAATGTTGGCATTGTCACAAACCGGGTCATAAAAGAGCGGATTGTGAGCAATACAAAAATGAGAAGAAGAAGCAAGGTGATGATGGTGCACATGTTATAAGCAACGAGCAGTTCAATAACTTGTGCTTGTCTGCTTGCGAGGCCGTAGAAACTGTGGATTGGTTCTTAGATTCGGGTGCTTTTTTCCACTGCACATCTAGACGATGTGAATTCCTTGAGTACGAAAGCGGTGATTTTGGTCATGTGATCATGGGAAATGGTGAGAAATGTCTGGTAGTTGGCAAAGGAATCATGAAAGTGAAAACCAATGGCAGTGCTTATTTAGAGTTGCGTGAGACGCGACACATTCCAGCATTAAAGAAAAATCTCATCTCAACAAATGTGTTGGACCGAAGGGGTATGTCACCTCTTTTGGAAATGGAGAATGGAAGATTACTTCGGGGTCCGAGTTATTGCTAGAGGAAAGCTTGTTGTTATGTTTTATTTGCTCAAAGGTATGAGTTCTGAATTCTTAGCAGCTTCTACTTCTCCTATTTGTAGTGATGCCACTCTCTGGCATTACCGGTTGGGACACCTTGGCAAGAAAGGTGTGAAAGAATTATACCGTCGAGGATTATTGTCAGGTTTAAAAAGTTTTGAGATGGTTTTTTGTGAAGACTGTATCCTTGGAAAACAGAAGGCAGTTAGCTTTCGAATTGATGGGACAAAGCATAAAGTAAAGCAGTTGGAGTTGGTGCACACAGATGTTTGGGGTCCAGCTCAACAAATTTCTATGGATGGAAGTAAGTACTTTGTAACTTTTATTGATGATTTCACAAGGAAGACATGGGTGTTCCCTATCAAAGAAAAGTTTCATGTTTTTGAAACATTTAAACATTGGAAGACTATGGTGGAGTCTGATACAGGTTGCAAAGTCAGAGCCTTGAAATCTAACAATGGAGGTGAATATACAAGTTTGGCATTCGTTAAGTTCTTGAGAGAAGAAGGCATTCACGGAATACGAACCGTTCCCAGGACTCCACAAGAGAACGGTGTGGCTGAGCGAATGAATCGTACCATTTTGGAGCATGCAAGAAGCATGAGGCTACATACTGGACTCCTTATTTACCTCTGGGCCGAAATTGTCAACACGGTTGTTTACCTCATCAATCACAGTCCATCTAATGCATTGGATGGAAAGATTCCAGAAGAAGTATGGTCAGGTAAACCAGTTAAATACTCACATTTAAAAGTATTTGGTTGTTTGGCATATTATCTACTTGACAGTGACTTGAGAAAGAAGCTTGATGCAAAGTCACGCAAGTGTGTGTTTTTTGGTTATGGCGGTGATGAGTATGGGTATCGCGTCTGGGATTATGAATTCAACAAGGTAATTCGAGTTCGAAATGTGGTTTTCAATGAAAATTAGATGTACAAAGACCACAAGCAAGATAAGGAACTAACAACCAAATCCGACATGATAGAGTTTGATACTGAGCCCACACAAGCGCCAAAGATCGGTGATCCTGAACAGGTCGGTGAACCGATGATTTCAGAGACTACAGAGATTGGTAATCGTGAACCGGTCGATGAACCGGTGATTCCAGAGACTACAGAGGTCGGTGAACCGGTGATTTCAGAGTTAAGGAGAAGTACTCGAGTGAGAAGACCCAAAATTATTTTTGATCCATGAGTAAATAGTGTTTATTACCATATCTTGTATACAGATTCGGGTGAGCCTGAGACTCTTCAAGAAGCCTTACAAGATGGTGCTCACAGTGAGTGGGAGCATGCCATGAAGGAGAAAATAAATTCACTGATGATAAACAAGACTTGGGAATTAACTAAGTTACTTGCTGAAAAGAAAGCTTTTTTGAATAAGTGGGTATACAGAGTCAAAGATGAAATAGATGGAACGAAGCGATACAAGGCAAGACTTGTAGTCAAAGGGTATTCTCAGAAGGAGGGCATCGATTACATTGAGATATTCTCCTCAGTGGTGAAGATGACTTCAATCAGGGTTTTGTTGAGCATGGTAGCAGTAAAAGATCTTCATCTCGAGTAGTTAGATGTGAAAACAACATTTTTACATGGTGATCTCGAAGAAGAACTTTATATGGTGCAACCAAAAGGTTTTAAAGCTAAATGTAAAGAAGATATGGTCTGCAAATTGAATAAGAGCTTATTTGGCCTAAAACAAGCTCCTCGTCAATGCTATCTCAAGTTTGACAGATTCATGCGAAAGAATGGCTTTACACATTGTGAGTCGGATCATTGTGTCTACGTGAAGAAGTTCAATGGCGGCGATGTTTTGTATTTATCTCTATATGTGGATGATATGCTCTTGGCATGTAGGAGTATGGAGAAAATCAATATGGTAAAGCGTGCTTTGGCGACACAATTCTCTATGAAAGACTTGGGTGCGACAAAACAAATTCTTGGCATGAAGATCATCAGAGACAGAAAGGAGAGAAAGTTGTGGCTTTCTCATGAAGAATATATCAAGAAGGTGTTGAAGCGATTCAACATGGAGCAAGCAAAGCCAGTGATGACTCCTTTTACGAGTCATTTTAAACTATCAAAGGAGCAGTCCTAAAATGCAAGGTGAGATTGATATGATGCAGAAAATATCTTATACGTCAGCTGTGGGTAGTTTAATGTGTCTTATGGTTTGCACAAGACCAGATATTGCTCAAGCAGTGGGAGCAGTAAGCCCCTATATGCAAAATCCAGGTAAAACACTTTGGGAAGTTATAAAATGGATTTTTCGATATTTAGTTGGTACTTCAGATTGCTCCTTATGCTACGGAGGAGATACACTTGAGGTGAAAGGTTATGTGGATGCTGATCTAGCTGGAGATCAAGACACATGCAGAAGTACAACTGGTTATGTATTCATCGTTGGAGGAACAACTGTAAGTTGGTTATCTAAGCTCCAATCTATTGCCGCATTGTCTACTACAGAGTCAGAGTATGTAGCAATAACGAAAGCGTCTAAGGAAATGTTATGGTTGCAAGATCTCATGGTAGAATTTTGTGAGAAACAAAAGTTGGGGACACTTCACAGCGACAGTCAGAGTGCAATACAGCTAGCGAAGAATGTCGTGTTCCATGTTAGAACTCGGCATATCAACAAGAAGTATCACTTTGTGCGAAGATTGTTTGAGGAGAAACAACTTATACTAGAAAAAATTGATAGTGTGAAAAATCCGGCAGATATGTTGACAAAAGCGATAGATACGACAAAGCTTATATTCTGCTACAGCTTTGTCGGCCTTGGTTCTAGATGAACAAGGTAAGGTTCGTAGAGGCTCATGGACGTGATGTGCTTATCCGTTGGATTACTCGTAAAAATCAAAGGGGGTGAAGATTTGGTGAAGAATTGGGCATTGTCTCCAAGTGGGAGATTGTTGAATAAATGTGTCTCACATTCATTGTGTGGAGACAAGTTTTGAATGGTTGTGACCCTTGAATGATTGTGACCCTTGAATGGTTTTGATCCTTGAGTGATTGTGACCTTTGAATGGTTTGGACCCTTGGTTTGCTAGTGGTTATGACCTTTGGTTTGCTAATGGTTATGACCAATTGAATGGGTGTGACCTTTGATTTATTCTCTTGCCTATATAAAGGCTTTGTAATGAGCCATTTTGTAACCAACACAAAAAAGAAATAGTGGATATCGTAGAACGCCTCTACGACGCGGAAGTAGTCATTGTTAGGTGAATTACGTGAACAATCCCCTTGTGTCCTTCTGTTTTTGTGCCTTCTTTCTCTTTTTTCTTTGATTTTATCCCTTTCAATTATTTTGCCGGCTCTAATTTTCTAACAGGTTGTTCGGTATAGGATTAGAAAGAGGAGGAAAACAGTTGCTGGTAAGCAGTAGGGTAGGCTCTTTGTGGCTTAGACGGTCTTGAAAGGATTTCTGGAATGCCTTGTTCAAGAGTCAACTGGGAGACTTGAAGAATAGAATAAGCTTCTTGGATGGCTCTTTGAAGTTTGAAGGCTTTTATCCTTGTCAAGCTCATGAGGTCCTTTACATGACGGAGAAGGCAAGATAGCTTATCATCCTATTCCTTGCTCAAACCTTTCACCCGAGTTTCTTAATGGTGTTGTATACATGTATCACAATAAGGTTGAGTAGAGGTTGAAGATAAAATTTCAAAGGACATGATAGTGGTATCTCAGTGGAATTTCAGGAAACAGTTTCTATTGACAGTGTTCTTGATAATTAAGTAGGTAAGGAAACGGATGGACGTGTCGTTATTCATCAGGTTTTAGGTTGAGGAATTGAGGAAGGAATAGAATTGGTTTTATACACTGTATGATAATATGCTGGTTATACAAACACTTATTATTATATTTAAGTGGAACAAAAGCTTTCAGGCTCCTTCTTCTTTGCTTATTCCTAGTATTTGTGAAATATTGACATGATTGGGATTTTTCTTTAATAATACTCTCTCCGTTTTATAATATAGTCAACATTACACAATAATCACACTATTCATTACGTATTTCGATACGTTATTTTTTATATGCAAATGATATGATATGAATTTTATTTCGTCCCAGGGTTGTAGTTTGTATATTATGTTATCTTTGATATTTCATAATAAATTACAAAAAAAAACATATTTGATCACTCCGCAGATCATTCGAAACGCCGTGAACTTTTTTTCCATGTGGTCCTCCGTTGTCTATATTATGAAATGGAGGGAGTATTATCTTTCTGTCATTCTGGTTAGATATTATGAAATTGTTATTATTGCTACTTGAATATGTTATATTGTCAATGCATGTTTTAGACAAGTAAACAACTACATGTATTTTTTATGCTCTTCCTGGGATCCATAAATTCGCTTTGTTTATACTAAATTTTACATGTATAATATTTTACGTTATTCGATGTTGATTTTTTTACTATTTATATGATACTCTCTCCGTCCTATGAAAAATACAACGTTGCATCATCACTGCACTATTCAACATGTATTTTGAGAAGTTTCGTTATTCGTTCTAACGACGTAAGAAAATTATATCACTGACTCAAGATTGAAGTATATAACTTAAACTATCATTAGTGTTTCACGATAATTTTGCATAAAACAATGTTTGATCGTCTTGCGAATGTTTTTAACATGAATAACTTTATTGCTGACTTATGTCTGCGTTGCGTTTATTATGGGATGAAAGGAGTATTATTTTCATAGGTTAACAACCCGTGAACTCACATTGTCATATTTATGAAGGTGAAATCATATTATTTAATTTTAAGTTGATGATTTCAATTGGTGAAAGAAGTTTTGCTTGCTAATTTAGTCTACTGATTTTCAAATTTAGAGTCGCGAGTAAAGTTCCCTCAAGTTAAGAATTGTAAATCGATTTTGGCTCAAGAGTTAAATTACTTTGAGGAAAAAAATTGCTTTACTCAGTCAAATTGTAAATATATTTATGAAAGAACTTAAAGGATTTTCTTGTTACATTTATAAAAGAGATTGAAAATTTTATTATGATAAAATCTTTATTTATTTAAGCACTATCATCATTAAAATGAGGATAATGTTCGCATACATTATCTTTTTTACAGGAGTGTCCTCTCCACATCCTGTGCTTGACAGTATTATGTGTGTACGTTCCTACCATTAAATTGAATTGGGGAAATGAAAATGTAGAATGCTGGAGATGAAGTGAAGAAGCAATGAACTATTTAATAGGGACCAACAAAAAATCTACATTTGTATTATATATTTATTTGTAATGATATAGGTCGAAATTGACAATGAAGTTGGGAATAAAATTAAAAGAGATTATCAATCAAGTATCAACAATTGAAAGGAGAAAAATTTTGGCACAAAAAAAATAAAATAAGAATGAAGTTCAGAAGTTTCATATTAAGGAGAAAAAAAAGGATGTAAAAAATGAGAGGTGAAGTTTTAATGAAAAGGATTTAATGTAATTAATAAACATTAATGAAGGACTAACAAATAAAAGAGGCTACATTTATATTATAGATTTATATAGATTACACAATACAGCTTGACATTCTTTGTCTTAATCAGTATAAAAATGGATCCTTGAATGAATCCCCTATAACACACGTGTAGAAGACTGAGGCATGTTCCTTATTTGAAGCAATCAAGTCGAATCCAGAAGTGTCCCAGCTAGTACTTCCTGCAAAATTTTGAAGAATTAGGAAGCTATGAACAAACAACCGAAAAATATATTCGATTGCGACAAATATGTATTGGATAAGTCTAGATATATAACCAAGAATATGAAAAATATGAAAGTAGCAAATATGAAATTTTGCTACTGAAAACTTAGAGGCCAAATATAGTTCGATGAAGGTAAGCCATAGCTATAATCAGGAAACAGTAACACATTATCCTGGTTGCGACTTACTTCTTGTGAGGATTATTTCTATACTGATGGCAGGCGATATCCAGCACAACCATAGGCGATGCCCGTTGGTGGGGTAGTCGCAGGTTTTGATTTCGACCTAGTCTGCATATTAGGCGAGAAGAAGGAAGACGAGTATAGGCTCTCCATAGACTAAGGGGCATGCAACTTAAAAATAACAGGTCAAATCCTACCTTCTTGATATCTATTGTCACTGGCCCTTCTCTCTGCCTCAATCCCCGATTGTCCATTTGTCTATGCCCATATTACTACTTCTGTGTATACAACAGATATAGCCTGACTGAGCAAGCAGAGTCTCAGACAGAAATGCTTCATCAGATCCCACGTTGTCCTCATCATTCTGGTTTTGTTTTACTAGGCCATGGAATCCTATAAAGGAAACATACTGCTGTACTGCTGACATTCTCAGCTCACACTTGGTCCTCACATAATGCCTCAACTACTCTCTCTTAATATTTACCCTTGACCTTGATTATCCGCAGAGCGAATTTATTGCATTAATCTTGGGTAACTTGTGTGTTAATCCTGATTTTTTTTCCTGATTCTTTTAGTGTTAGGTAGAATCTGAATTGGATTTTACTAAGCTGCTGCTATCAGGTTTGTAATCGGATTCTGACCATCTTTGGTACATATCATATCTACGCTTAAATTTTTAGACTGGTGACAGATGCAGGAAATTAAGATGAAGCAAGATCAATCTCACCTCTGAATTACTTTCGATGAGGGGAGGCTGGATTCTTACCAAGGCGGGGCGGCGCCATGTGAGAAGTCATCGGAGCTCAGGTATTCAGATGGAAAACTATGATTAGGGTCTTCATTCCCTTGAGATCCCATCTCCAAGTCCATTTTACTCAGGTAGTTGCAACACCATGCTGAGGTGACTAAGTTCAAGGTATCATTCCACTCCATTTCATGTTGTTCTCCCACTGACCTGATCACAGCCATCTCCTCTTCATCCAATGCCTGATGCAGATACAGTCCGCCGCCATGGCTCTCTGCGTCTCCATCTGTGGCAATGCCTCCGGTGTTGATGTTCCCAGTAGTGTAAGAAAGAGAAGGAGGAGGAGACGATGATGGGGACGAGGGCAATGGCGATGTGGATGTGGATGTGGATGGGATGAGTTCTTTGTGTTGCAACAGGTTGATGAAATTGGGATCCAAGTTGCTAAAATCTTGATAGTTGAGACTGAGGTTGAGACCCAATGACTGGCTAGGCAACGGCGATGACTGCCAAGGGCATTGGTAGCCATATTGTGGCGAATCATAAGACCACTTATTGAAGTTGTTGATGTGAGTATCACTATCATGATATGATGGGAAAGAGGAATAGTTGTTGTTCATGGACATGAGATACCGGTGATCCGGATCATCCTGTTGATCCATAGGTGAGCTGATGCCAATCATGTCTCCTGGCAGTGCAGGAGGCGAATGATGGTGTTGTTGTTGTTGTTGTTGCTGCTGTTGTTTCATTGATGCACGATGGAACTTGAGGGCGGCGACGATCTCCTTCCTGGCCTCTGCCATGTTGAGCAGTCTCTCTTGATAGGGCCTGCTTGTATGGAGCCGCCTCCTGACCTGCTTCTTGTGAGCGGCCGGAGGCGGGTGACTGGCACCATCTCCTCCTTGCTCGGCCATGCACCCCATGTTATTGTCATTGCTGTCGTTATTACCCTTGCCCTTTTTTCTTGATGGAGTCATGGTGGCGGTGGCGACAGTGCTGGTGGCGGTGAGGTGCTTGACAAGGGTGCCAATATAGGCACTTGAAAGTTGGGATGATGGTGCCTGTATCTCGGGATTATATTCGGTCATCGACTCGTTATAATTGGCCTCCGTCGTGCTGCTTCGGTGCTGCTGCGGCTGATGATGATGATGCTTGTGGCAGTTAGAGTTGGATGATCCGCCCTTCATTTTGGGTCTTTATTTTGTTAGAATGATAAAATGATGATGGCTGGGAGAGCCTAGAGCACAAGACAATATGAGTATAGGGCAAGGGCAGCTGCCTGTTTTTTGCCCCAGTGTGGAAGCTGCTGATGCTGATTTTTGGTATGTGGCTGCTGTTATAAATAATGGGCCAACATAGGCGGTTCTTATGCCGGTCGTAAGTTTTTATCTCCGTTAGATCAAACTAATATACTCTGAGGGGAGAAATCAGTTCTATCGTAAGTGAAGCTTAATGCACGAGGTCATGGTGGTGCATATCGGTCATGCATATTTCGGGTAATAACTCCCGTGTTAACTGTAAAAAGGGTAAGATGCACCTGGATGGTTTTCGTTGTTGGAGTATATCAGTTATTCGTCGTGTGAGCAAAACACCCTCCTTGTCATATAATGCCGGTATCAAAATCGTCCTACCGCCGAATAAAGTTGAATGGAAAAATATCTCCACATGTAACCCAGTTCGAACCAGCCAAGAAACAGTTTAGTCCCGGACGGACAGGATCGTTGGTTGACGACTATTTCTGTTGCCTACCGCTGATATCTTGGTCGATCTACAGTGAGAAATATAAATGTTGCAAACCAGAAAACAGATGACGATCAGCTGAATGAATAAATGAGGCAAACAATGAAGCAGACAGATCCCAGAAGATACAATGCGACAATTGGATCACGATGATGACTGCATCTTGGTCGCTTCGATACCTGATTGGATGATCTGGGCAGCATGATATGTTCGACCAATCGTCAAAGAGATGCTTTCATGCCCGTCATCAAGCCCGCCTTCAGCCTTTGACATTTTGTTTCACTACTCTGATGCATCAGTGATTCATTTCTTTGTCGCCTTTGCAGCTTGCAGACTTGCAGGCAGCCCCCTATCTCTTATCATCTTCTTCCATTCTTGATGGATCATGACTTGACTATGTTCAAGGGACGTAACAGTTTTTTGCCACTTGCCGCCCTGCGTCTTCGCTCTCGGAATGGATTCTAAGTTGATCGGATTGACTGATGTAAACTTCGACATAATGATGGTACTTCAAACTAAGAAATCGGATATTTCAAGTGGTTATTTATTAAAGTTGTTGGATCCATGTTAACAGAGGAAAACGTAGTGTTATGGGCAATTAACAATAGTCCAACCCTTTCATTCAATACACTGCTTTGCACCAGCATGCGGTGCTCTCGGCTGCCCGTAACCTCCGCGCTTGAAATATTATCGATGGTCATTTGGCAATGATTATTCTGAATCGATGAATGTGAAAAAGAATTTTGAACATTATACTGTTAGAAAATTTCATCGTTTGAATCAAAATATATCGAGAAATATAATTTTTAATAAAAATAAAATATTATAAATTCCTTCATTTTATAAAACTTACATACTCTAAATGTACTCTAAATGTGTTTAATAATCATAAATTACACCACTCTAATCTATATTTGGAACACTCTTAAAATATTACACATCACTTCAGTGTTTTGCGCCTTTTTGCTTCTTGCTCTTGCTTTGTTGTGTTGTTATGTTCTATCAAAACAATAAACCTCGTCTTTTATAGATGGATCAAGCTAATAAAGAATAGAGCATCTTCTTCAAGGAAATTGTGCTAACACGTATAAAACCTTTGCATCATGTGAAACGGTGGAATAAAAATAGAGTAGAAGAAGGAGAGAGGAAGCGAGTTGGACGGTTCAACACTCCCCCTCAACGATTACTCTCTCCTTCATTGTTGTACATGTCGTCACAACAATCTGCTTCCTGAACTATGTAAATTTATTTCAAATCGATCTTTTCTTGTAGTATTTTTTTCAAATGAAATGATAGTGAACGTCCACATGTTCAGATTCTCTGTCTTTCGGATTATTAATTAATTATGATAATAGAACTTAATTATGCAATTAATAGATTGATGAAGATCCTCTATCATATGCATCAACCATGTGCACTCCTAAGCTGCTATATCTGCTGTAAGATATTCGTAACCGTTATGCAACAAAAAAAGCTAGGCATATAAAACCGAATTGTTCGACTGCGATCTTCTTCCTGCTGAGAAATTAGGGTTTCACTCCTGTTGCGGTGAAAAGAGGAAGAAGATCGCATCCGAATCGAAATCGGATCCATCTCATCGACGACATTAAGGTTGCGCCCACAGCTAGGTCTTCGCTGCAGTCCTCGATGCTGCCATCAGCAGCTTCGAGGAATCACCCCCGGTCGATTGCGATCGATCCATACATCTTTGATTTCCACGGGACGATAGGGAATTAATCAAATTTGAATTCGACTTTGGCCACTACTGGAATCATTTGATCTACAACACGACCCGATGTGATACAATCTGTCGATGGGATCAATGGATCATCGATCTCAAACAGCGGCAATGATGAGTAATCACCCCGAGTCGCCGGAGTTGAAATCGAGCGGCATCGACTTTCGGCCGCTGCTCTGCATCACTGGAACTGTGACGACGACGACGGTATATAGGGCTTCATCCCGTGGTGTCTGCGAGTCGTGTCTGTGGCGCTGATTGTAGAGGAAAACTAGCCGTTGGTGAGGAACTCTGCGTCAGCGCAACGCAATGTTTTTTTTCCTTTTCATATTTGTTGACTTGGTCAGTTCATCTTAAAACTGTTCTTGTCTAAATTATCACTAGTTTTTTTTTTCTTTTCTAAACCAAAATTATCACTAGTTTTGTGACACCGATATTCTTTATATATGAGTATGTTGTTTTTGCCCTGTAATTTTTCTCATAAATTTGTTATGTTTGACTAATTTTGACCATGCCCATAAATGGATAGATTGGAAAAGAAATATCGTGTTAAAATATATCATAAAAATAGGGTAGAAAAAAAAACTGCACTTGGCTAAGTTAGGAGGGCTTGATAACACAATAGCAATAACATAAAAAGAAAGTTAGAATCTAATATTATCTAATCTAATCTAATATATATCGTATTATCCCGTCCTTTTTAAACCGCGACAAATTATTTCGATGACAAATGATATGACAGGATATTATTATCATTTGAAATTTTTAATGGAAAACCAAGTACTTTTATTTTATTTTATTTTATTTAAACTGACATAATCTTATCCAATTAATTTTTTACATTTGATTATAAATTTAACGATCGAGATTAGCTCTTGAAGATATTAAATTTAACCTAAGTTAAAAAAGTTCGAACAATCATATCTATAATCCTATCATCATCCCAATTAAATCCGTCATAAAGATATAATTATAAGAAATCTTAACAGTTTTATATATGAAATCGTTTTTTATTATAATAATAAAAAATTCAAAAAAAAAGTATCACATTCAATATACATTAATCAATATAAATAAGTTTAATATTATTTGTCTATATTATCTTTATTCATCCCATACAGTACACGGGTCAATATTATAGTATATATCGTATTACTTAATCATTCTTAATAGTGACAAACCGCGTTAAACGACATACGATATGATAAAATATTATTATCATTTAAAAATTTTAATGAATAATTAAGTAGTTTTTTATTTAAACTAATAAATCTTATCCAAATAATTTATGATCTTTGATTATGAATTAAAAATCGAGATTAAATTTTGATCAAAAGTTAATATCTCAAATTTAACATAAAATATTTAGATCAAATAAAAAATTTATAATAATTATATATGTAAAATCTTCCATAAGAAATAATTATAAGAAATTCTAACAGTTATGTATATAAAATATTCTTTTAATATAATAAAACAATAAGTCAAAAAAAACTATCACATTCAAAATATCTTAATCTATACAGATAAATTTAATAATATTTATTTATATTATCTTTATATATTCCGTGCAACGCACGAGTCAGTATTATAGTATGAAATTAATACTCTCACGAAGAAAACATATATAATTTATTGAGATACAAATATGAAGAGAGTTTGATTAACGATTTGTGAGTCTATGATTAATCAAGATAATGGCCTATCAATTGTGTGACATATTAAAATAAAGAAATAATTACCATAGTTATAAACTCAATCTCTCAAAACGACTGCCATTACAATTTACACGACCATGTATGGAACGAAACCATCACAATTCATACATGACACAATTTTGACTAACCTTGACCATGCCCATAAATGGATATATACTTGGCTATGCTTGGAGGACTCAACCCGTACGTTCCCGCCCACTCAAAAAAAGAAAAATCTCCAAAAAGCCAAGTACCCGTAAGTCTACTTGATTGGCAAAGACAAAGAGAAAGGAAAAATGATGGAGAGGCCGAGCGAGTCCCACGGAACTTGTCTCTGCAATTTCACAGCTCAAACCGCCTTCGTACGGACCCCCTGTTACCTATATATATATACATAATTCAAAACAGCTCATTCCCCATCCCCAATCATCATCGTCCTCTCGTTTAATCTTCCCTTTTTTCGAAACAGACTTTGGCGAATCGTTCGATTTCTCCACAGGTTCGAGAAGCAGAGAGACTGTTGTATCGAGGCATTGGGATCATATCGTTGGCTTGGTCTTGTTGAAAGCGATCGAAGGGACGTAATTATATATCATGTCTTCGTCCAATGATGTTGTGCTGCCGCCGCCTCCTGAAGAGGATGTTCAGGCGGCATTTGTAAGCAATCTTATTCCTCTGCTTATAATCTGCATTCTTTGTTTTTTTTCGCAAATTTTGATTTCTGATATTGTCTCAGTTCATTGGATTGAAATGGTGTGATCGAGGAATGAAACATATCACAAATTTAGAAAACCAGCAATACTTCTTACATTGGCTTTAAACGTATCACAAATTATTATAAAGTGTTGCATGTCGCTATTCTTCTATTGGCATGGTCGAATTAGTTACATCACACTCGCATGTGAGGCCAAGTTTCTAGAGGCCTACTCCGCCCTTGATCACACACGTCCACAAAGATACTTCAGCTTTCTTTTCGATCAGTGGCGTCAAGGAATACTTTCCCTTATCTGCTTATTGCTTAAGGTTTCTGTCACTCGGATTCTCCTTTTTGCCTAATAGTCCTGTAAGTTCCATACATTTCATATATCTGGCAAAACATTGCATTTCGAAAATGCTGTTTAATTCCATCTGTTAGTCCTGATATGATAACACTAAACAGGAGCTAATATTCTGTATCCATGCCTTAGTTATTGCTTGTCATTCTCCAAAGTACATGCAAAGATCGTCCTATCGGGTATTTGTTCCCGCATGCCACATGGAACGCTGCTATCGTTTCACGGAGTATCATTTTGACATAAAAATTATGATATGGTAAATTCTGAAGTGGCGAAAAATACTTGTCTCGAACAGTGGCACAAAATATTGCACATGCTGGTATAAATAGGCTTCAACTCTTATGCCTACTGCAACTCATATAAGCTTACAGGATCCATGGTTTGTCTTTGAAGCTTAGTTTACAGTATCTTCTGTTCCTTTTAATGATCGCTGTGTCATTTAATTTTTCATTCATGAGAACAGCAAAGCATTTATGATGCTACGGCATATAACAAGATGCTGATGTTGATGTTGATACTCATGTTTGTTCCAATTAGCGCCAGCTGATTGGTACGATGGATGAACTTTACCTTACATATCTGCTGTTGGGAATTTAGCAGGATGAGATCTCAAGCCCCAACAGCGCTCAGATACTGGAGTTTTACGATTCTGATCTGCTCCCGGGGACCATAAACAACCCAGAGGTCACTTCAGGCTCCAACATTTGCTATGAAGATGACAACTACTACACTGCAAATCTTTGCTTTGATTCAGAGTTAGATGAAAAGTTCAGTTACAAGCTCATACATATAAATCACCTGCAAACAGAACAACCGGATTATACTTACAATAGTACCACCATGGCGACCACCTCCAGTAACAGCACAGCCGCCACAGCCGTTCCCAATGCTATCACATCCTCAACCATTGCCAATAATAATAGCCTCTTTGTAATCTACGATTCCCAAGAAGATATCGATTATGACATTTCTGCTTCGATCGATTTCTCCCCATCCCCACCTATATCAGCAGCGCCTCCACACCTCTCCATGGTCCAACATGACCAGCTTGACTTCTCATCTCAGCTTCCTCTTGCAGTTGCTCCGTTTTCCTATTATCCAGCTGTCGACATGATTCCTCAGATGGCAGCATCCCAATTGCCACCCGTTTATGAAGAAGATTGTTCGTCTCAAATCCAGCCCTTCTTGCAATTGATGAATCCTCAAGCTGCCCCAATCTCGTTTCTAGACCGCTCTGTGGGATCGTTTTACCCGAATCATATGAATCCTGCAATTGGCGCAGACTATTCTAGCTTGTTAACTCATGGAACTATCTTTGGAGGGCAACAGCTGCAACCAGAAGAGCTGGACTATTTGGCAGATTCAGGAGCTTTTCGCCCTGATAAGATACAGAACACTTACAGTTCCGGAGATCAACAGGTACTTGTTATTCCCTGAAGTTCCGAGTAGTCAACTTGGTGATTATTAAAACGACTCAAGCGGCAACATCTTTGTGATTACTTTTAGCTGATGAGCAACGAGAATCAACAATTGGTTAGCGCACCAGCAAGCTCTACACCATCAGGAACAGATGCATCAACCACAGAAGACTCTACCGTAAAACCAGGAAAACTGACTCCTGAAGAAAGGAAGAAGAGGATACATCGGTACATGAAGAAAAGAAATGAGAGGAATTTCAGCAAGAAAATTAAGGTTCTTTCTCCTACGATATATTTTTTCGCTTTAGAATTCTAACCAGTAAGTGATCACTAACAATAAGGAAGCCGAATTGTTGCAGTATGCTTGCCGAAAAACTCTAGCAGATAGCAGACCTAGGGTGAGAGGACGGTTTGCTAAGAACGAAGAGTTGAGAGAGTTTCGCAGGCGAAATGGCGGTCACCATGAGGACGATATCGACTATGATGAAGTAAGAAGACTCGTTTACACTTACTCCTACATGCTAAGATCAAAGTCATCCTTCCCTTGTTATTCATAGTTGAAATCCTGTGATGTAACAGGTTAACATAAAAGAAGAGGATGATATGACGGATTCCACGGACGTCTATGCACATATAGGCGACATGAACTCCTTCAAGTGTGGTTATCCAATCCATTACTGGAATTAGTTAGCTCTACCACAGTACACAGAAAGCTTTCCAATACATATACAGCACCCCCTGCCTCGGACCAGAACGCAGCGGAGTTCTAGATTTAACATAGAAGCATACGACCGGGCTAGCACAACTTAAAAACAAGAGAGACCTTCTAGGATGCGAATAGATATGCAATTTTTGTAGAGCGTCAGATCCCAAACCATTAAGATATATCAATGATTATGTAAAGTTGAACGCAAATGGCTTTTAGTTTCTGTTTTGTAAAATACTTGGTTACTGCACAAGGATGGCACAAGAAGTGTTCTATCTTGCACTCGGCGTCCTGTGCCCAGAATCTACATCTGTTATGGGCAGTTCTTGTTATTCCCCCGATTACGTTCATGGGGTTAGTGTACAAGGAACATAATGAAGGTCAACATTGTACAGTGTGTATTGAAGGAAGTTGAAAGTTGAGAATTAATGGATCCTGTGAACTGCGAGATGACAACCACAAATGGCAGAAAGCTACACGAAACCAACATGCTTACCTTTTGTGTGCAAATTTATGAAAAAAAGAAAGGCTAAAATAAGAACAATGGACGAGAGCAAGAAGTAACGAATGATATGACAAACAGTGAAGAGAATGAAATGCATATAACACGAACTCGAAGATACAGTATTCAACCATTACATTGATGACATGCATCACTGTTAGCTACCATGAACATGAAGAGAATAAAATGCCTATAACATGAACTTGAAGATACAGTATTCAACCATTACATTGACACATGCATCGCTGTTAGCTACCATCCAAATAAAGTACAACTATACACCAACCTAGTCCCTCAACAGGCAGCCTGCTCCTCATCTAGCGGCAACAGCCAGGCACACGCACAGGTGCTGGTACGTCTCGTTGGATTGATGTCCCTCAAATATCTTATGTCAAAGCACGATATACAAACAATTCAGGTTTCACGCCATGCCAAGCTTCCATGTATCAACGTCGTACTTGGGAGTTCACCAGCTGATGGTGCAAGATAAGTGATCTTCCTCCTATAAATTGTTAACAGCGATTAGTGTCAAATGTTTTAAACCTATTGGTGTCGAATGTTATGAAATGACGGTCATTATGATAAGAGTTGGGATTGAACCTCTGCATGTCGACATATGTAATATAAATAAATCCAGCGACATTACTGCATCAAAGAGTAGATGTCAGCAATGATTTCTCAAAACAAGATAAAATCAGAACTAAGGGCACTAAATATACTGATGAAACCTCGCATCCGTTGCTAACTCAGGACAAGAAACAGGACTTACATAGTCAGCAATATCATGTTAGTGGTCAACAGGACTAAAATAAGCAATGATTGAAGCAACAATGAAATACCTGGACAGAATTTGATCTGCATCCTTTGCAAACGAAACAGCCAGCACCAAGTGGAGCAAATCCTGGCTAATGTTCACTTGAACCACCCTTGTAGGATCTGTTGCAGGCTCCGCACCAATAGGCAGAGCAGAGCGAGGTGCATGAGGGCCACCACCGATCTTATACACAGATAGGTCACTGAAGTTCGCAACATTGGAATGAGGGCATAGATCATTTGAAATGCCATAGACATATTCCTGAAAGACATCATCAGATAACCTAGGAATGAGAACTGAAACTAGCATACCAATATTCCCTATTCAAGAAGAAAAGAAAAAACTGCAATTGCTGAAAAGGCTGATCGTCCCTCACAGATAATGGTCCACTATAGGTTATTAGGATCAATGAATCTAATTTCCTCTAGTTATGACAGAGGAATACTGACATAATAACGGAATAAAATGTCATCTCTTTCAAAGAAAGGATTAGACGTACCCGGATCCTATAGCCTCTCGATTTCTGTCGGTATTTAGCGTTTCTGGAGACTACACCGCCAGATTTCTGAAGCTTCACGACATCAACTCTAGGCTTGCTTTTGTGCACCTCTTTAAGCATGCTCCAGAGTTTTTCCTGCAGAGTTTAAGACAACTGTAACAATTAGCAAAAACCAGCTACAAGAGTTTTTCTTTTTGCGCCCAAGAAAAGAAACTCAGACAACATCTGCACAGTACTTAGATGAGGCATACCTGACCTAAAACCAGTATAAAATCAGCATTAAATGCATCAATGGCATGGAGCAAAAGCTGCATGAAAAACCAGTGAGATTAACAAACCAAGTCATTTTAATCATGGAGTGAAACTCTCGACCTCATCGGCAAGGAAATCATTTTCACAAGATAAAGTGTTTACTGACCTGTTCCCTCTACCCATCCCATGGTATTAATTACCATGCCTGCAGCACGAGATTCAGTGTTTCCCGCAAATTGCTTCCCTAGAGTTTGTGGAAGCTCCTTTACAATTACTTTATACAAATCGACATGCACACTAGAGAACATAAAATTCACATCAAAACAAAGTCAGACAAAATCATCTAACAAACGCGCTGTATTATAGTCCAAAACAAAGTCAGACAAAATCATCTAACCACCCCGCTGTATTATAGTCCTAATTATGTGCAGGTCAGTAAACATGGCCATAATGGTGAAGCTTTGGGGGAACATCGAGTTCATTTTACATAGGAGTTGCATGCCCATAGTAGTAAACAAGGGGCATCTCAAGGGGGATTCCTTCAACAGGGTCAATGGGCAACTCAATGGGTGTTGCGGCAATGCATCCAGGAATAGTTAAAGATCCTTGCCCGATATCCAAGTCCACATAAGTAGGTTTCCAACCTTGCTTGGCAGCCCAACTAAGAAGCATTCTTGACAAGGTACTTTTGCCTGAATCAGTTGGACCCACATCAATAACCCTCGGTCCCTGTTAAACCAAAAATTGTAGGATAAGCTTGTATCAAACACAATAAACAACTGGAGAAGCATGAAAACAGCAAATTAGCATCCATTAAATCTAATGATGCATCAGCACGCTATGGACATCCCTTCATAAGATCCCTGAGATGCTTAAGCCCTCGAATTCCAGAGATTGATAAGGAGCAACTTAAGCCAGAAAATCACTTTTTCGAATGCGCTTTCAACTATCTTTTAGGTGAAGCATAAAGCAATACCTGGTAAAATCACTTCGAGTTAACAAAGAAGTTTGAAGTTGTCTTTTTAGCAAAACTGGAGCACCATATCAGTAGTAATAAGGTACCGCATCAGCTGTATAATCTGTTTCTATGGCACCATCCATCTCTATCGTAGCTCCATACCAAGTGAATACCTAACAAGAACAGAACACATTTCAATTATAAAGATCAAAGTATCAGGACAAGTTATTCCTGCTAAATTCAACTCGTAATCCAAAGCAAAGAGACTCATAATAGAACCATGTGAATGATAAACTAAACTGTAAGCGCTTCTACTATGCTACAAGCAGAAACATCCGAATCCCCTACCACAAAGCTTAAACCATTGTCACAGTTGATTCCCAACATGGCATCATAGCAGTGTGCGATATTGCGAACCTTGAACCTAGTAACCCCATTTATTTTTGCATTCAGTACCCAAACAGGTATTTTAAATTATCCAAACACTATTCCCCGGTCCTCTACTCTTCCACAAAGTTCGAGCCTTCGAGAGAGAGAGAGAGGGTTCCTCACCATGAGAATCCATCAAATCAAAACATAAACAATCAATCACCATCAAATCACCCACAAAACCAATCCAATAAACCCTAAACCCTCCACCCCCCTAAATCTCCCATCACCAATTCCCCCCAAAAACCCTAATTCAACATAACCATAAACCCAATCAATCCACACACTACACCGCGAACTTGAGGCGAGGGGGGAAATTGAGCCAGATCTCCGGCGGAATCTCGGGGCCGAATATCTCGGTGGAACCGCTCAATAGACGGAGACGAAGCGGCGAGGTCTCGGAGACTTCGATCCTTAGCTCGCACTCCTTCTATAGCTTCACTTGCCTCGGGTTCGTCACCGCTCCCGCTCCCGCTTGATTCGATTCATGAGGACTGGAATTTTTTTTAATGGAATTTTTGTATGATGATGTTTGATTCTTTATTGAGTTTTTTTTTTATTGCAGACGAAGAAGGTGAATATGAAATTGAATTGATGATGAGAAACAGAGAGGAAGCATATGTTAATATTGAACAATATGTATTAGGATTGCCTTGGAGGGCACTTTTTTTTATAGTTTGAGTGGAGATTACAGTGTTTGATTTTTATTTTTATTTTTGTGCTGTTTTTTTATAGCTTGGTTGGAGATTAAAGTATAGGTGTTTAGTACTGTTGTTTTTGACATTGTTTTAATTTTCTGTGTACTGTTTAATGTTTTAGACGATGATGACGATGAATTCAACGCAAACGGATTTTGTTGACATAGTATTATTGTTTGGAACATTGTTTTTAAAACAGTGTATTTAGATATATGAGTATTATTTGAATCGAAAATGATGACTGACACATGACGGCAACGACACACAGCAATTGTCATTGATGATGTCATTTGGATTTTTAGGATTTTAGGATGATTATTATAGATTATAACCTATTTTAATAAATGATTTTTCTTATTTTGGTTTATGACAAATTAGGTCATAATTTGAATTTTTTAGCTAATTAATAATAAAAAATTACATTATGATCTATTGATAATTAATAGCATAAAGTACAATTAATATGTAATTCTCTCTTGACAAAAAAATTGGTTCTTCAATATATGTGATTGCATTTAAAGCTTGTTGTCTGATGTCTCACAATAGATGTTGAAAGTCTTATCTAATTACATAAATCATACAAATTAATATTGTATGTGTTATATCGGATCTAATAATCTATTTAAATGTTAAGAGTTTTAATTTTTATGTAAATTATCGATAAATATTATTTTTAAAACTTATTTATTACTTCTTTCATCACAAAAATCTTGCAATATTTATCCTATTTTCTTATTTGGAAATAAGTTTATATTAAAATAACTAGAATATTCCCACTATATTTTACTACACTTCATTATCTCCTGCCTCATTCTCTTTTATTCTTTCTCATCCAATCCAGCATCATTATATAAAGTCACAATATACTAGTTAAAATATATCAAATTCAATTTTTTTCTTATATGTTGTGTCAGATCAAACCTTTGCAAGATTTGTGGAACGGAGAGAGTATTTACTAATAAGTTATCCATATATTATTAATTATTATTTGATCTTGTTTGTTTAATTTTATTAATGATTTGTTGTCTTTAGGCACCATGGATTTATTTTTAGTAGGTGACTAATTAATAAATAAAATAATAGGTTTGATGTATTGATAAATATTTTAGGTTTTGATGACTACTAGATAATTCACAGTTCTTCTTTTTTAACTTTTAGGAAAAAAATAGCATCTTAATTATTTAAAAAGCATTCATCCATATAAATACTGATTTTTTTAATTTAGTATATTTTTTTTATCAATAAACAACATCTTAAACATTTATTAGAAAAAATCATTGTCAATTTTAACCTTTTTTTTTAGATCTTTTACAACAAAACAAAATAAGTATTTTTTAAAAAAAAACTCATATTCTTAATCTTCCCCCTCGTGGTCTTAACTATATTAGAAAACTATTTTTGATTTAAAATTAAAGTTTATAATTTTATTTATTATTATTGTTTCACAAATATTTTTATAAAAATAATGCTTGATCGTTACAACCTAAACTTTAAAGTACTTGTCGTTGCAAACATTATAGGATGGAGGGAATATTATAATTTTATATAATATAATACAAAAAAAGAATTACAAACGAAAAATCATAATTAAAACAATATTACATAAAATATATAAAATGATCATAAACAATCATTCTTATCTAACAATTATGCATATAAAATGATTATAAATAACTTGCGTGGTGTATGAGATAGTAAACTAGTCAACATTAATTTGCATCTCAATAAAACTTATTTTGTGATGTTCTCATGTTATGTTTTTCATTAATGAATGGAGCAACATTGAAAACAGATTATAAAAAGTCTATCAGTTCATAAATTTAAGAATGAGTTATGTTGAAATTAACTATGTTTTACCTTACGAGACAACATGTTTTTGGTAAGTTCATCATATACCATAGAAAATTAAGTAAAGTTGATTTCGTTCTTTTTAGGTTCATCCATTACTTTGATTTGTTATTATCATATATCATTGAAAACACTTATAGCCCCCTTATCTCACTTACAATCACCAGCCATATTGATCATATTTTATCTCAATAACCTATCTATAATTCAACATTATATTCATTGTGGGAGGTAAAAGATATAACCTCTGAATTATTAGGCGTAGGGTAAAAATACGACCATATGGTAACGTCGTTTGGTATTGTTCGAACAGTGACAATTGAAAACACCTAGTCATGGCCCTGATGACCAGCATACATAAACCTCCACAAACCCTAATCCTCATTGGTACGCCTCTCTTCACCAGCAGCTTGAGAAATCGGCGGCGGCGGCGAAGATGTCGAAACGAGGTTCGTTTTCGATTTGCCATCATTCCCTTTATCAATTCTTCCGAATCCGATCTCACTCGTTAGCTTTGAATGGCTTCACAATCTTCTCAATCTCATGATCTACGAAGTTCCATTTTTTTCACTTGCTGTTTCTGATTTGATTATTTATCGGTATCCTAGTTTGATGTAATATGAAACCAACCGACAAAGTTGTGTTGATTTGAAGGATGTGATTGATGAATGGTTGATGTTGTGGTTGGATTTATATGTTCTTGTCGAGGGTTTGGTGATATTTACCTGATCTATAGCTTGTCGGTCATGTACTTGATTTAGAGCTGCGGTTTCAGTTGTTTCGTTGATTAGTATTGTTTGCCCGAGTTGGGTAACTGACTTTTTCCCGCGAGGATACGAGCAAGCCCGTGTGCCGGTCTGCTTCTGCCGCAGTTTGGAATTTGTGATGCTCATGTGTGTGATTAAGATTTGGAAAAATGTAGTGAAAGGTACAAAGGGTTGGATAAATCAATGTATAGTGTTAGTTCTGTAAATGAGGATAGAAAAAATTTTGATGGTATGTTTTAAAGAGAAGTGCCAAATAATGGTGGTCAAGCATTAGGGTTGCTAAATGCCAGTAAATACCCAAAACCTGCCATGGTTTCAGGGTGAGATTATCAGTCCATGGTAGAGATCTTAGAGCATCTACAATGGTATACTAAAACAAACTCCAAAATGATGATTGGGATAGTCTTACTTAGAGAGACTTGATAATTTTAGAGGTTCAGTTTGGTTGATGTACACAACGATTGCATATAGAGTTCTATAAGAATTAGGCGAAGAAGAGAAGAAATAGTATGAAGGAAATAAAAAGAAAAGGAAAAAGGCGTCCTTTTGAGTGGACGTGGGCAAAGCAGGAGCTAGGAAAAACGAATGAGCCGCTCATCAGTAAAATGGTACAGTTGAGTTTCAAATAGAGGGTCTCTATATTAGATGGGAGATTTCCTACACCATTGTGACCATTTTTTTTGCAATCCATCATCTATAAATGAAGTTCTGCAGGGTAAAACTCCCAAAAAATGAACCATTGTGGTTGCTCTTAGGCTTTAGTTTGATGATAACATGTGATTGGATCAAATGCATGAGTTTGAATGTGACTGGAAAAAAAAAGCGATTATTTTTGTCGCCCCTTTTGTTTTATTGGTTCATTCCCTTTTGTTGTAGGGCGTGGAGGTAGTGCTGGTAACAAGTTCAGGATGTCACTGGCTCTGCCAGTGGCAGCCACTGTGAACTGTGCTGACAATACAGGGGCTAAGAACCTGTACATCATTTCTGTCAAAGGAATCAAGGGAAGGCTGAACAGGTTGCCCTCGGCCTGTGTTGGAGACATGGTGATGGCTACTGTCAAGAAAGGAAAGCCTGATCTCCGTAAGAAGGTCATGCCTGCTGTCATTGTGAGGCAGCGCAAGCCGTGGCGTAGAAAGGATGGTGTCTTCATGTACTTTGAAGGTATGCAATAGCTCCCCAACTGCTTATTTGTTAGCATTTTACATGTTTGACCTCCGTTGCACTTCCACTGGCATTAGTTTGTGATTATCAAGTCGTGTGTTTTGCTGAATGCTGATTGTATAAGATCATGAATTATGGTGTTCTTTGTGCTTCAGTTTTGCCATTTCTTAGTTGATGATTAATTACTGCATGGGTTTTTTCCCCCAATATTCCTCAACCTGCAATGTCCTGGTTATAGCATTTTATTTTTCTTTGTAGGGCCATACAACTTCTAGTTTTAGTGTTTTTGACACATTTAGCTGCTGCTTTGTGTCCCAGGTTTTCGAAACTCACTAGTCTTGTTGGATTATTGCATTTTCATCTCAGCATCTTTTAGAGTTGCTTGTTAGTACGCCAGAACAATTTGATGTTTGTTAAGGTGATCTGGATATCTTAAATGTATCCGTTCAGCTGTACTGGCATTGGTTCGAAAGTATCCTCCTTTCAACCGGCCTTGGGGTCTTCATTGGGACACTTGGGAACAATTTCAAGTTTGAGTGCCTTAAATTTTCCACTATATTGATTTCATGTAGATAATGCTGGAGTGATTGTCAACCCCAAAGGCGAGATGAAAGGTATGGAAATTCGAAGTTATATAGAGTATTAGTGGCTGGCTACATCATATCTTTTTGCAGCATTGTTTCTTGAACTTTCAAGATCAATTCATCAAGATGTTCTGGTTACAGGTTCTGCTATTACTGGTCCTATTGGGAAGGAGTGTGCTGACCTTTGGCCAAGGATTGCGAGTGCAGCCAATGCCATTGTTTAGGATCTCTACAATCCTTGTCATCTGTGGGATCTATTGAAGTTTTTTTCTCAAGTTGTATCTGCACAAGTTTGATTCTGTTGAACGTAATTTGGTTAAATGTTGTGATCAAACTGCGATGGTTGGTTGATACCTTTGTGATGTCACTTTATTTGAGTCTGAACAATTTTGTTTTCTGACCTTAATTTATGCGAATGTGTTGTTCGTACTGTGATTGTAGTGTGACACCGTTGATTCCTGTCATGCTGTTGCACTGATTTTCGTTGTTTCACTTGATTTCTATGTCTATGCTGAATTGAGTGCTCTTGCAATCGATTGAATTGTGGATTGTATATCTTGTGCACCATGAAGCCATTGGCGGAAAAGTTGCTGGCCAAGGTGTTCAGAGTTTGTGAGATAGGAGATGTACGGAGTTTTATACGCCTTTGTGGTAAAGTCAGAGAGGTGTTGAACAAAGGTTTAATCTTAGTTACACCATTTTATACGCCTTGGTGAAAATGGTATCCCGCTCATCCCACATAGCCACCTTCATCATCCTCACCCCACTCTCTCTACAACCGTACAAGTTACACCACCCCATTTGCCTCTACCTCAAAAACCCATCTCAATTCCACTCTACACCACACTTTTCCTCCACCACGCCAAATCCCCAAACCCTAATCTGATCCTTTCACTTCCTCCTAATCACACTTCCCCATCACATCCCTTTACACCCTCTTCACATTCATCTCATTTCAAGGACTACCCACTTTCAGATTCTCGTTTCATGAACACTTTATAGTTGTTTTGATGTTCTGGGTATTGGTGATTTTGATTGGGTACGGTGCAAGATTGAGACCTGTTTAGGGTTTGGTTTGGGGTCGAGTATGGGGTGAATAATGGGCTTAGGTTTGGTGGTGTTAGTGAGGTTGTATATGGGTTTCTTGCTGGACTGACGATTCTGTGTGGGATTTGTTGTTTGGTTTTGGCGGTTAGGCTGGGTCTCATTGCGGCGTTTGGTGGGATGGTGTTTAAGGGTACGTGGGCGTCGCAGGGTGGTCTGAGTTTGTATACGGATGAGTTCAGGTCGAGGGGATGTAAGGCGGTGAGGTTTGGGACGGGCGTGGTCGTGAAGGTTGATGTGAGGTGTGATCTTGAGGAGGATAGGTTGAGGGGTGTGTCTTCGATGAATCTGTTGTTTGTTGTTCGTGCTGCTGGAGTGGTGGTGTCTGTTGTTGGGATGCATGTATTGTTGTCTTGTAAACGGAGTTTGAGGTGCGGCGAGACTAGAGGGCCGTTGTTGGCGGGGCTTGATGCGGATGATACAGTCAGGCGAACGGTTTCTGAGTTTGAGATGGATTAGGGATATCGTTTCATGCTATAAAGGTGGTGAATAGGTACACTGACAAATTCATTCATGCTTGAGTTCCTGATTTTTGACTTAACGCTATTTCATTTGCTCTCTTTTGTGTTCGTTTGTGTAGGTGTGCTTTTTTTTTTTTTTCCACTGAAAATGTAACGTGAATTAATTCTATGTTCCACGGGTTGTCTGAATAAAAGAAATAATGCTTCTCTGTACAATGTAGAAAAACTAGCCGACTGGATTAGGAACAGATTTCTGCAAATGACCCTTGAGCATAAAATCTTATAGCGAACACATCTTGAAAGTCTATTGCCCACCCTTCTGTAAACCAGTCTTGTGGAGAACAGCTTATAATTTGCAGTGCTTCGGGAGGCATATTTAATTACTAAGGAAAAAATATTTTTTTTCCCGGCATTTTCATGTGTCTAACATTAGAGGACAGTTAAGTAGATATGGTATGATGGAACACCATTTTAGAATTTAGCTGATGGTAGTTAATACGCAAAGCCTAGTGAAATATGATAGTGGAGCGTGGCTATTCTAGTTTTGTGTATCTTGCGCAAGAGTATTTAGGAACTGCACACCACCGATGTTGAAAGTGACTGAATCCTCGGATTTTAATCCGGTAATGGAATCTCGTGATCATCCTGCTGATATCATTACATCTTCTCTTGAAGTTTTTCAACCTTAAAAGCCTAGCAAACTCCTTTGTCCATCAACGAAATGCATGAAATGTCGGATTAGTTTACTCTTCAATATACTGAAAGATAACGGCTCCCTAATTTTATGGCATTTACTGGGATCTGATAAGTGCTTTTACTTTCTCTAAATTATGGCGATGTTCTAATTGGGATCAATGTTTCTAAGGTATACCTGGCGCTTTCTCAATGTGATTGGAAATTTCTAAGCCGGTACCATGTAGAACCTGTAACGAACATTAGTGTATGCTTAGATTCTAGCAGCTTAATACAACTTGAATGCACACTCATGCGTGTGATTTTCGCTATTACGACTGAGCATGAAGTGCTACCTTTACTAGATGGTCCGGCCGCTTTCTCATCAGTCTCTGGATAAAACCCCTGGTGCGCTGTTTAACTGTATGATTAGGTTTGAACCCTAGATCTTCAAATGTTCTAATTCATGAGCTGGAGGAGAATGACTTACCTTCACATGTAATTTCACATATGCGTTGAAATTCAGCAAATTCCACTAAGTCTTGTCTAACCGTTTATTGCTAATATGATGTGGGAGAGTATCTGCACAAGCAATAGTAATTTGGTAATGTTTACAATGCCACTTAATTAAAATCTGGATCAAATGAGATATAAACTGCAGTTATTCTGCACCCAAGAGATTTTTTGTTGATCAGATTGATCCTGATTTTATTCACTGCCACTTACTGGTATTCTGCTTTCATTTGTAGTAAATCTGGATGCTTATCAAGCTCTGTGCTTGTGCAAGTGAATAATTCGCTTTCCAGCTCTCTTATAAGTGTATTCAGTCTGATATCTTCTATTTGGACCATTGCTACTAGGTTATTTTGTTGTCAGCTGACTTATGTGCTGTTTGATAAAAATATTCCTCGAAGACATGAATAAGGCCGGATTACTTCTGAAATGCCAATGGCGTATCGGTTGGATGGATAAATTTGGGTCTACAGTCTACTATCTCAAAGCCAATGGCCATGCAATTACACAGTTCTGAATTGGTTCTATTTATCATTGGAAGTTTGAAAGCAGAAAGTACCGAATGCTTGGCTTGGTGATTAAAAGTCTCTATTCAATACCAAAGAGACAAAACCTCCATTGGTACTCAAATCTTCTGCAGGCTGTCCTCTCAATTCAGGAGGAGGGATGGGCGACCAAGTGCAAGGAGGTGCTTTAGCCAAGGCTTCCAAACTCCCTACATCCACGAGCTCCTGAGGTAAAAGCAGTTTTCTTCAAGTTGTTCTCAAATGAATTCTACTGGATGATACATTGCTTCATTGGTTAGTATTGTATGAGCTAACCTGGAAGAATGATACTGCAATAGCCACATCCGAACCCTAAACCCTGACCTGAGTAACGTATGAACATTGTGTATCTTTTAACCAAAAAGTCATGGTTCATAGATTATGGGTTGCTCACATATATAAATTACTTTTTTTCCGACACAAATATCAATGTAGGTAATCAATTTATCATAGAATATGTCCTTTCACTTCGTGTGACGACTGTACTACCCCTCCGTTCCATTTTTTTAAGGCGTCAACGTATTTTTCACTAAACAATGAGACGATCAAGTTATTTTCATAACATACTGTGAAAATATGTCTCTTAAACAATCAATACGTTTTCACCATAAAATCCTGAAAGACATGCTATTGAGGCACATCTCATATCAAACTTTGGCCCAACAAATATGATTTTGGAACAAATGCAAAATGATATTCATTACGTCTCATAAATTTAGATTTACTTTTTTTATTTAATTTTCAATCACATAAAATTTCTTTTTCTATCTATTTTAATTCTTAAACGTATAATATTTTTCAAATATGAAAAAGTTTCAACTAATTGACGATGCAAAAATTTTGGAACAGAGAGATTAAGAAAATGTGCATTATTGTATTATCCTGATATTCCATTCGTCCCATAATAAATATAATAAATTATTTTTTTATGTTATTCATTATTTATTTTAAGTATTTCGTTATTGATTTTAAAAACTTAAGAAAATAATGTCATCGATACAGAATTGAAATACATAACTTAAACTATTATTAATGTTTCACTATATTTTTACGGAAAATTATATTTGATCGTTTAATAATGTAAATCAAACTTTATATCGATAAATTTCTCAATCAAACTGTTATGATTATTTTTATATAAAATACCGGAAATTAACCGCAACCAACTCCTCATATGCTATTCATCGCAAACCAAATTCAAATTCATCCAAGTTGGCAGCTATCACCTCAACAACAAAACGTAACCCTCCTATGTTATTGGAAACATCTGTTGCTCAAACAAACAAACAAATAAACAAAAAACCAAAAAAAACACCTTTCTTCAATTCTACCCTTTCCCAAATCCGTTTCCCCTTTGATCTTGAATTCATTTCCCTCTCGTAACACCCCAAACCCAATCGACCCACATTGGTTTCTTGACAAATCAGGCACTGAAGCCATCAAAATCATATTAATCGGACCCTAAAATCATCTGGGTATTCATACTTTGATTGTGATTTCAGGGTTTTGGATATACAGGGTTAACCTTTTGTGTTCTTGTATTGGTTTCTTGATTGCCCTTTGGGTTTTTGATGGATATGAATGGGAAGGATGTGAGGATCAAGAAGGTTGGTGAGGAGGGTGGCAGAGAGGGAGGTGTGGAGGGTGATGAAAAGGAGGCGTTGTTGCCGCAGGGGGGCGCGGCGGGGGCGGGGAGGAAAGGGGAGGTGAGGGGAAATGGGGTGGTGGCTAAGGTGAGGAGGAAGGTGCAGTGGAATGATAATGTTGGGAACAAGCTTGCTGAGGTTCTTGAATATCAACCCAGGTGAATTCTCATTGCTGGTTGTTTGTTACCTTTCCACGTAGCAATCAGAATTTGATTGTTGTGGTTTTGGTGGTGAATTCTCATTTCTGGTTGTTTGTTTTTGTTTAGCGTGGCGAGTTGATTTTGATTGTCATGGTTTTGGTGCATTTGATATGTTTTGAATGGTGTTGGGGAGTTGGCTTGAGTGGTTTCAAATTTTGCATTTTAGGTCGTCGAGATTTTTGGGATCACAAAGATGGCAAAATGGTTGATTAATTTTGTTAACTTAGTCGGTAGCTTAACTTGTAGCCTAATTTCATTCGCTGGCTCGGATTGTTTGGAGGGGTAATGCTAGCGGTGGGCTTGTCATGGCTGCATACTGCTATAGCTTTTTGATTATTTGGTTCAATCCATTGTTACGGATTGGTGTATGAGTTCATGTTATCCAATGTCATGCTTTTAGCAAAGTGTGCTTGTGGTTGGCGGTTACATTTTTCTAGCGTTGACAATAATAGTTTTAGGCTTTCCTAGCAAACATATGTGTACTGGAAGTTTTTGTTCTTCCTCAAGCGTCTCCCGCCAGGTTAGTGGATATGAAGATTTTCCTTGTACACGATCAGATTTGCTGTGCTTTTGATGTTCTTGTCATTGCTACAAACGTACAATTCTAAGTTTTTATCCATACTAGAGAGTGATAAGGGTAATGATAAAATTCCAACTCAAGACCATAAGGAAATAACAGCAATGAGACATGAGCAATATCACCATCCATTGAGCTAGTTATGGTCCAAGACATGCCTTGCTTGCTAAGATTTTCATTGTACAACTCCACTACTTTGTGTCCCTTCTATTAGTCGTGTCCTTGTGGAGGATGAATCCAACTGTTGGACGCTAGCTAGTTAAATGACATCGAAAACCCGTCTCGAAGGGCAAACGTAGTTGCACAACTGTACCGCATGTCGACTCCATGATTTGTACTAAAGATTACACTGTTGCATCAAATGATTTAGATATCGTAGAGTTTTTGTGGCTGTTATATTGTGGACCACGCATGCAGGTGTTCTTCAAGTGCGCTGCTGCTGGTATCCAATTAACTGATAGATCATCTGGGACAGTACTATTGTGTCGCGTTCAACAGTATTATTGATCATGTTATTGAATCATGATTTTGTTTACCATGTGATGATATCAAAGTATTAAGAATTGGTCCTGGTGATTACATCACTTTTATTTGGTATTTTGGTATGGTCATTTCATGAACTGGTATTGGTATTAATCATGGTTGATTTGGATTTCAGTAATTGAATCTGTAATTCTTCTAGCTTAATAATGTATAATATGGTTCTTGGATCTACACCTTTTCAGTACGGATGATCTGAGGAAATGAGCTGCGCTGAAATAATATGCCATGAGTTCGTGAAATTTTCTTCATCCTTGTACTATTTTCAGATAGTATCATTGTTTACTTTGCCATGACGAATGACCAATGTTCTTGATGATACGTGATGGCCGTATGAAATTACTATGCAGAATTCTTTAGAAAATCTTGAAAAAAAAAATTTCCCCTTTCTGTTTGTGGACGTTGCTTGAAGGGCAATCTTCATGTTAAAGCAGATGAATTGATGGGAGCGATTTTTATGGTGCAGTGATGGGAGTGACAGTGATGATGAGAGATCAGATTCTTGCCTTTGCACAATCATGTAGATCCATCCTGAAGTGATTTCCTGTTGGCAGTTAAGTCGAACAAAATGATTCCCCGAGTCAAATACAGATCGAGCTGATGGTTCATTTGAAGCACATCTTCCTTGTGATGTTCGCCCTTGAATGATGATTCAGATACCTTAACAATGGTTCAATTTTTGCCTTCCCGGCTGCATCTGTTATTTGCGCTGCACGAGAGTTCAGCTCGAAGTCGTTCCTAACCTCAGTTTTGTATCCTGACCCCTGCTCTGATTTATTTGACACATCGAAAGAGACTGGGTTCTGTCTCGAAACCTTTCTTGATGTAGCGGGGTGAAACCGATGAGAAAAAATGCTCACCTTTGGTGGTTCGTCATGGATCAACGATGCTTTGATGGTTTTGAAGCCTGGAATCTAGTTAACCGCATCGGCTGCATTGGTATCTTGAAATGGTGGTTTAGGCAGCGGCTCCTAGAATGGTATCTATGCCAGCTAACTATATTCACATTTGCTTCTCTACTATTGCAGGTGAGTGCTGGAGCAACAATGAGTATGTTATTTCTTGTAATTTTGCATCAGGAGAAATAGTAACAATCATAATGTTGTGCAGTTAAGTTTGAATCTCGAATCTAGACCGTCAGATCTCTAGCCATAATAGTACAAACCACAAGTGGTTTAATCTTCTTCATCTCAATCGTTACTTAAACATAGACAAATCGTTTTCTTTCATAACTTATACTCCTTCCGTCCCTATATGGATGCAGATTCTATTCCTATGTCCTTGGAAGTGCTGAACCAGATGATGTCTGCAGTAGCATCAGATATGTTATTAGTGAAATAGGAGTACTAGTGTGCACGCGGTGTAATAATATACTAGACAAAACAAAAAGTAATTGAGCGTTAAGATTGAACAATCTGAGCTGTTTCGGTCTCTATTTGCTTGGATTTTACCATCTTTTAATCCGAATTACATGGCCAAGATTTCATTTTTATTAATAAATAATTTTTATCTCACAAGACAAATGAACTTTAATTATAATTTTTTTTTATTAAAAATGGACTACTATTTACAAGAGTTTATTATACTCCATATTACAATAGATCTTGAGCGTTTGTTAAAAATTTTATCGATCAAAATTTAAAGCATAATTTATTTGTATATAGATACAATTCTCTTTATTCTATGAAAAGTACAATATTTACGTAATCTAGATGTCCCATTAAAATCATAATATTTTTATTTTTGAAAACCTTTTTTTTTACAGAACGATAAAAACTTTCATGTTATTTGTTTTATATCATATAATGCCATCCATTACTTTTTCTCATTCTTTTCTCTTACAAAATTACAATGACATAAAAGATAACTAACGGTCAACACAATCATTAAAATACGAACCAAATTAATATTTTGTGTTTTTTGTGGTACGGAAAGCGTATAATAATAAAGGGATGGCTTGGTATTTTGAATATGACAAAAAAAAATCAGATATAGATAGAATTATTTTGTAAGTAAATTGATACATAATCCTTTCGTCGCATAATAAATGTCATAAGTTGATCCGCACGGGATTTTATATATGTGATGAATATTTATAGAATTTGATGAAAAAATCATATTTTTTTTCGGAGAGTGAAGTTTAACGTAGCAATTGTGAAATAAGATAATGCATATACCATAGCAAAAATCATATGTTTTTTGTGGTATGGAAAACGTATAATAATAAAGGGATGGCTTGGTATTTTGAATATGACAAAAAAAAAAATCAGATATAGATAGAATTATTTTGTAAGTAAATTGATACATAATCCTTTCGTCGCATAATAAATGTCATAAGTTGATCCGCACAGGATTTTATATGTGTGATGAATATTTATAGAATTTGATGAAAAAATCATATTTTTTTTCGGAGAGTGAAGTTTACCGTAACAATTGTGAAATAAGATAATGCATATACCGTAGCAAAAATCATATGTTTTTTGTGGTATGGAAAGCGTATAATAATAAAGGGATGGCTTGGTATTTTGAATATGAAAAAAAAAATCAGATATAGATAGAATTATTTTGTAAGTAAATTGAGACATAATCCTTTCGTCGCATAATAAATGTCATAAGTTGATCCGCACGGGATTTTATATGTGTGATGAATATTTATAGAATTTGATGAAAAAATTATATTTTTTTTCGGAGAGTGAAGTTTACCGTAGCAATTGTGAAATAAGATAATGCATATACGGTAGTTGAGTCTGATTGATTTTGTATTTTTTAAAAAATGAAACTTTCTAAAAAAAATTATAAAGCAATTATAAGTGTTATATTTATTATGAGACAAAAGAAGCATTACACTACCTCCGTCACATAGTTGTTACAATACTTACGTATTTTACATTATTCTAAACGCATAGATACAAGTCTCGTTTTCATATCTAGTCGTTCTGATTGTCCCATAATATATATTAGATTGAAATATATAACTTATATAATCATTGTTATTTCACGATAAATTTATAAAAAATTATATTTTATCATCGTTAAACGGTGTCAAATTTTATATCGATATACGTATAAAGTCAAAAAATTATACCAATTTTAACACGAAAAAAGTACAAAAACAAATATATGTTAAAATGTTGTTTCTCGACTTAATAATTGCAAATCAAATTTTGTATTGAGAAATGAGTCAAGCTATTACAAATCGGACAGCGGAAATACAAAAACAACTCTACGTCCTGCATCTCGTACAACATTCATTCGTAGGTCGTCTAAAAATTCAAAACAAAGATACCAAAAAACAAAGCATCATCATAGTACCCATCCGAAACATCCACCGTACGATCACCACCTCAATCTTCACCGTCGACCCAAACAAATCCCCACCGTTCATTCCCTTCTCCCCCAAACCTCACCTCACCCCCACCCCCAAATCAAAAGCTCTAGAACCAATATCGCCGTCCCTTTCCCAAAATCAATTTTGATCTTCGACACTCCCTTCAATGGATACAGATCAAGGGAAGATATTCGTGGGCGGGATCTCATGGGAGACGTCGGATGAGAAGCTGAAGGAGTATTTCTCCCAGTATGGAGATGTTTTGCAGAGTGTTATCATGGTCGATAAGATCACGAATCGCCCTCGCGGGTTCGGGTTCGTGTTGTTCGCTGATCCTGGGGTCGTTGATAATGTGCTCAGAGATCAGCATACGATTGATAATCGCACGGTGAGTAGAGGGGTTGCTGATTTTGGGGGTGTTGTCGTTTTGGGGGTTTAGGGTTTTTGGGATTTTTTTTTTTGGTTTTGGGGGGTTGGGGTTGTTGATTTGGGTGTTTTGGAGGTGGGATTTGAATGGTTTGCGGAAGTGAGGTGTTTTGTGTTGTCTTTTTGGAGTGAAGAGTTGGTAGGAAGGATCTGAGTCGAGATTGTTGAAGGGTTGCAGTGTCTGCAAGTGGGAAGAGTATAGGTTTTAGTCTTTAAGCGCGAGCTTGAGGTCTAATGAATGCCAAATTTGCAAGGTAATTGAGTGAAGTGACTGTATTATGGTGTCATGGGGCGGAAGCCAGCGGGTTGGATGCCTTCGAGTGACTGTTGTTATTGTCTGAGTTTTTGAATTCATTTCTTTCTTGTTAAAATGGGAATTTCGAGGTTGGTTTGTCTAGAAATTCAGTCTTGTGTATGATATGAATCTATTCGTGTTTTGGTTCGCTGGTTACCGTGGCTGTTGATTTGGGTATCAAAATTAGTTTCCAGGGAGCCCTGGTTATGATATTTGGGTGTGTGCTTGCTGCTGGGCTTCAGTGTTAAGAGGGGTGATTTGGTGCTGTAGCTTGTTCTGATGTCATCACTTTATCACATCTTGATACGAAATTATGATTTGATGCTTCTATGAATTATGTCATTTTATTAATGTTCTTTGGAAAGTGTCTGGTATTACCTCTACGTATGCTGTTATGGGAGTGAATGGTGGCACGCTCGGCTATATGTGCTGCTTTTTTCGTCTATTATATGAGATGTTTGTGTTTTGCCAAATGTTTTTTTGACATCAAATGTTGTGTAACTAGCTACTTGGATTTGTTTAGGTTGATGTGAAGAGGGCTTTATCGAAAGAAGAACAGACCACTAGAGGTTCAAACGGTAATGGTAGTAGGAACACTGGATCTGTTGGAAATGTCAGGACCAAGAAGATATTTGTGGGTGGTTTACCTCCCACTCTGACAGAGGACGACTTTCGTCAGTACTTTGAACATTATGGGCACGTAACTGATGTTGTCATTATGTACGACCAAAACACTCAACGGCCACGCGGTTTTGGATTCATCTCTTTCGACAGTGAAGAAGCAGTAGTGAGGGTTCTTCACAAGACTTTTCACGATTTGAATGGCAAACAAGTGGAGGTAAAGTGTGCTCTTCCAAAAGATGCCAATCCTGGTATGTCTATGCGCTCTGGCGGTGGTGGTTCTGGTGGCGGCTACCAAGGTTATAATTCTTCTGCTGGCAATCCTAATGCCTATGATGGCAAGATGGAATCCAAGGGATACATGCAGTCTCAGGGTGCTGGTGGGGCTTATGGGCACTATGGTGCTTCTGGTTATGGAGCACCCGGCTACGGTTATGGTTCTGCTGGTAACGGAATGGGCTATGGCGGATACGGTGGGTATAGTGGAGCAAATCCTGGTTATGGTGGTCATGGGGCTGCTGGTTTTGGGAACCCAAATGTTGCCAGTGCAGGATACGGCGGCGGTCCAGCAGGTGCTGGTAGAAGTTCTTGGAATGCCCAAAATCCTTCTGGGTATGCTGCTGTTGGCTATGGTAATCCTGCTGCTTGGGCTGCAGATGGTGGTGGCGGGCCGGGTTCTGTTTCAGGTCAGTCCCCAGGTGGAGCTTCTGCGTATGGTAACCAAGGGTATGGCTATGGAAATTATGGAGGAAATGATGGATCTTATGCGGGCCAGGGAGGCTATGGTGCTCGTGGTGGGGCTCATCCTGGTGGTAATGCATCTGGTGGTGGTGCTGGTGGGGAAATGCAAGGTGGCGGGGGCTATATGGGAGGAGGCTATGGAGATGCCAACGGTCATTCAGGATATGGAGGTGCCGGATGGAGATCAGATCAAGCGGCTGGTAACCATGGAGCTTAAGTGAGTGCCCGTGATGATGGCGGATTTGGTATTTCACTGGCAAGGAAGTTGGAGGAGTTCGCTCGGCCCCGTGCTATGCATAAGGGATGACTCCTTGGATGTGAACCACGCTTGCCGGACTGGTTTGCTGCTTGACTCATAGTAGCCTGCAGTATCTATTTTGTTTACTTATCCTAAGATTCAGTATTATGTTTCCTGCTGCTTATCAATTTTTTCCGTTCCGACTGTAGTTTGTATTTGGCTTGCCTATCATTATGTTTGATTACTGGTGTGATACTTAGTTTTATGTTTTTCGTTTCTTAATTATCCTTCGAGTTCTTTTCCCTTTGCCTATTAAACGACTGAGGTAATTCTATGATGCTGACATGCATGCTGAAGAGGTTCTTGGTCTGGTAGGTGGTGAACTGGGTATGGGACTAGCAGTCTGGTTTGATATATGTAGCATCTCTCTCGTGATTCAAATGTAGCAGTCTGGTAGCATGATGATGTTTGGTGGGTAATATATCTTGGGTTGTCGGAGTATAACTTGAGATATTTCAGAGATATAACTTGAGATATTTCAGAGATTACTTAGATGATGATAGCTGCTGTTGGTCTCTTGGATTGATGAGTCTGTTGGGAGTAGCTGATAACATGGTGTTGGTTGGCAGTTTGGAACGTGTAGTTGATAACATAGTGGTAGCAGGAGCTCATAATGGTTAGCTGGTAAGATAGCGGTAGTGGCAAGCATTCTCAACTGGAATAATCGTTTCTCGTTGTATTTGCCTTTGTGTTATACAGGAGGCCCCAGGATGTCAAGAGCAGATCGAAGGTGGTAAACGCGCATTTGAATTGAAATTGTGAGAACCCGATCAATGATCTTACGTCGTGGAAATCTGGAATCCCATTTTGCATGCATTCGCGTCTCCCTATTTCCCTCGGCGGCGGTGATCTTCAAAAAGTTTTCTGAGAGTATTTTCCCAGAGTCCTTATTAACTAGCTTTTATGTCTTGGCAGTTCAGCGAGTTGCGTTTAGAAATTTAGAAATCGATATTATGGATTTCTGTTCTGTTTTAGCTGGGTTCGAGCAACTTTTTATCTTATGTTGTTCCGAAAGGTTAACTTTTTTAGCTTATGTTGTTGATTTGTGGTTAGTTTTAATTTATGTTTGGCTTTTCCTCCAATTAGTATTAGTCCTCTATTTCTGCGTCGTTGGGTTTAGATTTTTCTTTACCTCTTGGTGTTTAATTACAGGTTTTTTTTATTGCATTATACAAAAGTTTTTGTTGATTTCCTTATTCAGCAAGCTAGTTTAGTTTGGAGTTCTTTTCGTTAAATTGTGAAACTAGTCTTTACATTAATGTACACTTGTGAGAAATTGAAGTCTTTGTTTTCGGGTATTTCCAAATCGCTTACTGTTTAGTTGCAATTACAACGAGTGTTGATTTGCGATTGAATTTAATAGGCATCAGAAAGATGTTTTGCGTCTTTTCATGAGAAACGTGTAACGCCCGTCTTCTCATTAGATTGTAAGAAAAAGAAAAGTTTAGAATTATCTTATTTGCGATTCTATTTTGAGAATTTTATTATCAAAGCAAATTACTTAGAAGCTGATACTGTATTATCTAAGGTGGGTGTTACTATTGCACACCTTTTCCGAATTTATATGCGAAGGGGAAAATGTTTCATGTGTAGCACATTTGGTTTCTTTTCGCTTCCACTTATACGAGAAATACGCAAGAAAATTTTACACAAGTTTCGTATCGGTATATCACTAGGTAATGTCGCTGCAGTAACTCTTCTCTATGGTGCATCCTGGACTATCGTTGTTATTCTGCATCAACAGTCGACCCGGGGTTGAGCTTCACACAACAGTAACCAACCAGATCAAGACGACTAGACAATCGAAATAGAGTTTATCAAACCCGAAAAACAAAGCCAAGCAGAAATCTCATCGACTTCATAGCTAGGTAGCAATAGCGAGCACTGAAATAGGAAAGCACGTTGCAGGAATTCTGGATAACTTGCGCCAGTCCCAGTTGGTGCTTCGCTGATGGATGCTTAAATTTGGAAAAAAGTTGCCCGCCTTGACTGCTAACAGTCCAACTGTAGAGTTGTTTTAACAAGAATATGCTGATGGTATGCCTTCATATGGATCGTTGAACACGGCATTGTTTCTTGGGCGTGAAAGCACAATCTGCAACATTATGAATCGCAGTCATTTCAGAACTTTGAGAAACAAAGACTTGCAACAAGAATTCGGTTTAGATTGAAAAACAGCAAGGAGATCCATATGAATCCTGCTAATTTGTGCAAATGACACTGTTTCTACTGATCTTTGACAGTAGAACTCTACAGCAGCAATTCGTAGCAGTCCACGATCAGGGTTCAGAGAGACCTGATAATCCAAGAGTGTTCGCGTGCGGATGAACTTCTCGTCAAAACCAAGGGAATGAATTTTCCTGAAATTAGAGATTAATAACATGAAGGGTATATTTTTGTACACAAATATCATCTTACAGCAATTCAACCTTTTTGGGGCACGGCATGTTATCCAGATGAAATCACAGGCAACTTAGTCAACTCGGACCAATTTTTCTATATAAAGCTAAGGGGCTAATTGAGTTGACCTTTGATGCTTCAAGAAATTCTTTCTCCAACATCTTAGCGTTTGATAGTAATGCATACCAATGTTCCCAACCTGTTCCACGCTGAAAAAGAGCAGTTCCATGAACGGCGTCAGGTATGAGAGAGATCAGCGTACTAGTTACAGATCAAGTAATCTCGTGTCATTTACCAAAGGGTCGAGGCTGTAGCGATAGCCGTCGTTACTCGACTCAGAGAAGGCAGGCATCCGCCAGGAAAGATATATTCCTTAATGAAGTCGGAGCTATGCCGGTACTAATCATATCGTGATTCAGGTATTGCAATGAACTATAAGGCAAAAAATAACCATCTTGACTGGGAAATAAACTCAGCGAAACAGCAATGACTAGAGGCTAAATGCAGATGTAGTTCATCTTTTTGCTTCAAGCATATTAAGGCCAAAAACACACTGTCGGCTAATGAGAGCAAACATTCAGCAAATGCTATCAAAGGAAAAAAAGGGAGCAGCTCATCTAATACCGTCAAATGCAGTGTGTGGGAATGATGAGTAAGTATATTCATAAAGTCTGCAACAATATAAATAGATCATGGATCTTTTCTCCAGTTGTCAATTGGTTTTAGGAACCTCATGTTTCTATATGATATCAGAGCAAGTATTCCTATCGAATTATATTATTCTTCTTCAGCATGATACATAATGTAAAAAGAAATTCATGTTTGGAGATGCCTAGACATGAATTTCTTTTGGCGAAACTGTTTTACCAAGAAAAAATTCAGAAGGCCTTCATTTTGATCAACAAATAAGACGTCGCCGATGATATAAGCATCCGCAAAGCCTAAATCAGCCTGTGTTTCAAGCTGCAAGGAAATACTGCAGTTCAGAATTCAGATTACTGTGTTTCACATGAACCCAATCTACATTACTCTGAGAAACATCAATTACATTTTCACTATTACAAATGATTTCAGAACGTGCTGATGCCAAGTACCTTCCAGTAAAATTGGGGATTGTGTACTCTTACAACAACCTTAAGAGTACACGTGTCGCTGACACCTTCGAAGGTAAGCACAGGGCCTCCATCCTCTAGTAAACTATAGAATCCCGAATCATGTTAAGAGGAAAGTTACAATTCATGGAAAAAAAGCAGAAGCCATGGATCTAAGAATCCTAGGTGTACGGGACACGGAGTTATGGAGTTCTTCTTATGGATAACTGAATATCTAAGTGACATAAATATTCAATGAATTCAACTAAATAAAGAAGATGCATTGCTAGTACTAAATAATCAAACTCACACTACGCAGCCAGCAGAGATGAAGCGTTTAAGGAATGAGATAATCAAAGCGCGAGCAGCGCCTTCAGCAAAATAAGGCACCATGTCTTCGGGGTTCTTCAGGTTTTCTCAACAAGATCAATCTATATGGACGGTTATATACAGTTGGAGCTGATAGGATAAGCTACATCATGGATGACAAATAGACTAATAGATATAGAGTGAATGTTCAGGGTGGTTGTTGTCAGGTAACAGCAGTCACGATACTTCGTAGGCTATCAGCTTGAGAAGAAGCCAAGAAATAACCAATCGGCTATTTTTTGTCAATAATGCTTTTTCCTGTCTATCAACCAGACGAAATGTTCAGTCCTCGTCAAAGATGCGTGCAACAGGAATCGTCTTCCGTTTCCTTGAGCTGAGGCATAACTCAATCATAGAGATGATGCATTATTACTCAATATTGTTGTTGCTAGATACAACGATAAGTGCTTGATTACTACTATGACGCAGATTAAATCTTAGTGATCATGACTATTGGGATCCCTCGGATATCTAAACGCAAAATCCAGCACACAAGATGCATGTCATGGCAGTTCCCGATCTTCGCTATTATTGCCAAATAGTCCGCCTGTTGAAGTACGGACCTCTGGCTCGTTCTTCCGTTTTTCTTCCCAAACTAGACGCATCTTAGTCGAAGATGGAATCAAAATACTAGACCCAAGGTTTTGCGGTTTTTTTCCTAGGGTCCTTCAAGAACAACATTGTGGTCGCAACGGACCTCTGGGTGAATATTGTCCGAATTAATAAGAACTACTATTAACAACCATTAAAACAATTTAAGAAAACATTCGAAGTAATATTTTAGCATAAAACATAAAGCATTCTGGGCCGATTACTACGACTACATGCGCAAGCTACCTTGATTGGATTTGGCGACTGCTCTATCTTTAGTTAAGGATGAGCTATAAAGATCATGCTACACACGTAGCAGTGCTTTGAGAAAGTCCTACTTTTCTTCTATTACTGAAAATCTCTTTTTATTTAAAGTAGATACGGGGCGATTCAAAACTCGATACAGTGTGTAAGTACACTAGAGATAAGGAGTAAAAGGGCAGACGTTAGGCTAAAATGATAGTAACTGGAGAATTAACTAACCCCCGTAAAAATCTTCATAAAAAAAAATGACCCTCGTTGTCACAGCTAAATCAACCGTACTGGACTATTTTTTTATCCTTAAAAAATTATAATATTTTTTTATATTGAGATATCGTAAATAAATTATAATTTTATTTTATTTGAAATTTTTTCTCTATAAAAATATTAAAACATCTTTTCTTTATTTTATATCACATCAATTTATCATACTATTTTTTCTTCTTTTTTTTTCTCACCTCTTTCACTCACACAAATCAAAGAACAATTTTTTTTTTTATAATCAACATACATATAAATTTTGATATATAAATTTTGATGTCAGATCAACCGATTATAATTCTTTTGAAATGAAATAAACACTTACTGCTCTATATTGCTTATTCAAGACTGGAGTATGATTTTCAGATTACAATTCTATATTGCCATCAAATCTCAGGTGTCTAGAATGGCATGTTGAAAGCTGTTTAAGATTAGTGCATATGCGAATAGCAGCTGATTTGAAGGGTAACAAATTAAGCATTAAAACAAAACTTGGATACTGATCATTTGGGAGTTTGATTATGTGTGTGTATGAGAGAGAGAGAGAGAGAGAGAGAGAGAGAGAGAGTAGTTAGAACTATATGTAAACCAAGCAATTAAATATCACGAATCGGATACTGATCAAAACTTGATATCATGTTGTAACACAGATAAACAGATTGCTACAATCGTGCAATAAATACAAAGTTCTAAATATAATGCCTCTCCAACATCGACCGCGTTCACGTCGGAGAACATACTTTTTCTCATAGTTTTCAACGTTCAATTCCAGATAACTGATGCTCATTGACAGTTTCAGCATCCAAACTTACCACACAGTGACTTCTAGCTGCGACAGCCAAGGTTGCAGAAACATGAATGATGACAATTACCTGTCGCAGGTTACAGCTGCGGCGATTCCAATTTCACAGAGCAAACACCATTTCCTGCATCGTCAGACATTTGACATCAGTGACATCCATCCAGAAGAAACACTAACATCAGGGTTTCTGCACTGCAATATCTCGCGGAGTCATACTTAGAATTAGAAAGTCCACAAGCCTCTTTGCAACACTTGGCCTCAATTGCCACTGTCGAATGATTTTGGAGCTTCAAGTATGTACAGTGTCGAATGAATCCCGTTCCGGAAGAAAGAACCCATCCTCGCTAGGTTTATAATTCTTTCCTCTCCATACCACAATCTGTTCTTTCTCAAATGTTACAAGTATACAAGGCACCAGGTCCTGCATGAAATTGTCTATGTCAAACAAGTTTTTAACAGGGTAAGCATGCATAGTTAATGGCGAAATCACGATGCAGTAAATTAGAAAATTCAGGATTTTTCCAAGCAGATACTCGAGGTGTAATGCAAGGAAAGAAATGTTTTATACCCGAAGTTTGACACCTATTTTCTTGCGGTCGCTCTTGTCAAGACCCTTGCAGTCCACTCGAACAAGCTCCTCGGTAAGAAAAGCATCACGAACCATTGCCACTAGACTACCATAATATCCATTCCTAGCTGCAAATTCAATTCCGCATGTCAGATTCAAGACAGACTCAACTTGGTTGCACATTTCATCTTGTTTTCATTGCATCATAAATACAGTATAAAGCAAGGTGATAAGACCGATAGTATGGGACTAAAGCATTACCGAGTTGTGTTAAAGCGGGAACAGCTAATCCCCTTTTTCTCATGTCCTTTGTTTCTTCAATGCTCAGGCCATAAATTGCGGTCTTGATCAGCCTAGGGTACACAGGCTCATGGGGCTTCCACAACATTAGTGGAATCTTAGGCCTTTTCCTAGGATTATAATTTCTTCCACGATACAGCACCAGAAAGCCACCATGTCTATGGATGATCTTTCCAAATGTTTTGTCCTATCATATACAAGACGAGATATGTCAAATTATTGTTCATGTGTAGATGAAGAAACTAACAAGGCAAACTGGGTAAGCATAAGAGATCCAATACCTCGAGCTGGGTACAAATATTTTTCATGTCAACGGTCGAAACACCCATGCATTTTATCCTCACTGCCTCTTCATGCTTCCAAATGTTATGAATATCATTCAACATATTGTGGGTCAGACCATCTCTCCCTGAAACATGCACAAAACAAAGACATCAAAATCACAGGCATCATATAACAATTTCCACCGCCAAAACAGCAGATTGAGACCCTAAGCACATCACTCACTCCCTCGAGGCTAGTATTTGCAGGGATAATTGGCTTGTTATTTGAAGCATGGGAAAGATATATTTAGATCCATCTAATCTCATATCTTAGCTTATGGTGCCTGTAAACAAGATTCCTAAAACAACTCAACGGTGACTACAGAGTACATAGTTACATACTACCATTGCAGTCTACTAAAATGTCCAATCCCACAACCAAATAGTTAGTCAGAATCCTGCTTCAATGATCAAGTCTTTCAAGCCAATTCTATATATTCTACCACCATATAATTCTTCCCTAATCCTGCATAAAAACTCCAGTTTCACTCCATTGAGCATAACAACACCATCAATGCTACACACATCTGGATACAAACTCTACACACTCAAGGTAGCTAGAACCGAGATTCAACTAGTGACTTGATCTTCGATATAATCATAAGATCAAACGACATTAACGAAATCATACAATAAAATAAGCAACCATCCTTACAACCTACAAATCGTATCATAGAATCGCGATTGATCCATTCCACACATACCGAGATTAATCTGCTTCTTAGTCCTATGTTTCTGGCACTTCTCAACCACCGCCTTCCTCTCCGCCGCCGTCAAATCCTTCCCCTGCACCCATCCCCTCATCTGCCTCCTCTTCCTCTCCAACTCCCTCTTCCTCTCTTCGCCTTCTCCTACCCCATCCACCCTCCT
>LIEC01010387.1:0-86508 GCA_001925005.1 Drosera capensis | reverse complement strand
TGACCTCGAATAATCACACAATGAGTAGGACAATTATTATCAGCTTGCTTCTATGAAAAAACTTCGACCTATATAACATTATCGAGGGTAAAACAGGGGACCTTCCTGAATTATGGTCGAATACATTGAATACGATATCTGTAATTTTTTGATATAGATAGACTGTTGCCTTGTAATTTCTTGATATAGATAGACCGCTGTCTTATTAGATGATCGATAACGTTTCGTCCATATTATTTGATGTTAGGTTTGTTGTTATGTGCTTTCTGATATCATTGTTGGAAAAAGGGACATAGGTGGCGCTTTATTTTCCTGAATGATCTTAATTATTGTGATTTGTGTGCATTGCTTTCCATAATATGTGGTCCGCTGTGCTTTTGCAAGTGTGATCTTGGTTTCTTGTATAGCTAGGTGCGACCTATTAAGCTCCCAAATAATGGGACGAGGGAGTATTATTCAGCTACTGCCCTTATTTAAGCAAAGAATCTTTTATGCTTTTTTGTTGACATCGTACTTAATAGGTCAGAGTGGACTTGGAAATGTGAGTTTAATGACCTCCAATAATCACATAATGAGTAGGACAATTATTATCAGCTTGCTTCTATAAAAAAAAACTTCAGACTTATATAACATTATTGATGATAAAACAGGGATCTTCCTGAATTATGTTCGAGTAAATTGAATGTGATATCTATAGTTTCTTGATATATATATAGATCGCTGTCTTATTACATGACCGATAACGTTTCGTCCATATTATCTGATGTTAGTCTTGTTGTTATCTGTTTTTTGATATCACTGTTGGAAAAAGGAGCATAGGTCGCGCATTATTTTCCTAAATGATCTTAATTATTGTGATTTATGTGCATTAAGCTCCCATAATCTATGGTCCGCTGTGCTTTTGCAAGTGTGATCTTGGTTTCTTGTATAGCTAGGTGCGTTTCATTAGAGTCCATGTATTGGTTTTCTCCTATGATGACGAAAGCCACTGTCTTTGCGATTATGCAGATTGGATTCTTCATCCATGTTCATCGATGGGAAGTGCCGATAAGGAAGATGGGCATAATATATTGAGGCTGATACAGACTGCTTAATGCGGTTGCTGCGTTCAGAGAGATGAGACCCTTCAAGGTCACTGCCTCATATTCCTCTTACAAATTTGTAGGGAGTAAAACTGTAGAATTTAGAGAATGAACATTAGCAGTGGCTTGAAAAGAAGGTTAAGAAGAATTATCAGGGTGTGATAAAACATTAACTTAGTAAATGGAATCGCCAATGAAACTTGGCAAGTTCTGTGATTCGAGTCAAATGCGATCGATTTGGGACAGCGGGTATCATTTAACATCCCCCCGTGTCAGTATCCTGGATACTTAATTGTAATTCTATCCAATATGTATGAAGTAGCACATCAAAGTCTGAAGTATTGAAGAAAAGTCCCAAGTACACATCTCACGCTACTACAAATCTTTCATCGACATTCCCTATAAATAGAAAGAGACTCCATACCAAGAAGGCAAGAAGTACAGACTGACTAAACCGCAGAACTTAATCGCAGTACTAACCTACACATTTAATCCAGCCTCTCATCCAAACCCCTCACCACTCATCCACCCACCTAAAGTGTCAAGTACAAACTCAAACAAACCACCGCAGCAAAGCTCCATTAATGGCCAGCTCCAAGAACCTCCCTTTCCTTCTCCTCCTCCTCCTCCTCCTCCTCCTCATCTCAACGGCTGCCACGGGGGCCCCACCAGAGGACCGAGGCCACTGGACACTCCTGAAGTCCAGCATTGGCATCTCGGCGATGCATATGCAGCTCCTCCACGACGACAGAGTAGTCATCTTCGACCGCACTGACTTTGGTCCCTCCAATCTCTCCCTCCCTTCTAAATCACATTGCCTGCTCCTTCATTCTGCTTCCTCCTCCTCCTCTGTTGTCGACTGCACCGCCCACTCTGTCCTCTACCACGTCCCCACGAACACCTTCCGCCCCCTCCAACTTCGCTCCGACACATGGTGCTCCTCTGGCTCTGTCCTCCCCAATGGCACCCTCTTTCAGACTGGTGGCTACCGCCTAGGCGCCCGTGTAGCCCGGGCCTTCACTCCTTGCAGCGATGGGGACTCTATGTCGTCGTCGTGTGATTGGTCTGAGCTCCCCACCAGGCTCGCCATCCGGAGATGGTATGCCTCCAACCATATCCTCCCTGACGGTAGAGTGATCGTGGTTGGGGGCCGAGGGGCGCCCAACTACGAGTTCTTCCCAAAAGAGCATTGGGCAGGGTTACAGGCTCAGGACGGGCCTGTCGGGCTGATGTTTCTTGTTGAGACATCCGATGGCGGTCATCGAGAGAACAATCTGTATCCTTTCTTGCACTTGCTCCCCGACGGCAACCTCTTCATCTTCGCCAACAACCGATCCATCATTCTCGACTATCGTCGCCACATTGTGTTGAAGGAGTTTCCAGTGATGCCCGGCGGGGTCCGCCGCAGCTACCCCCTCACTGGCTCCTCCGTCCTCCTCCCCATCGACCTTCGTCACGAGACTACATCAGCATCCTCACCAGCCATAGACGTCATGATCTGTGGTGGTGGGAAACTCGGGGCATTCGAGTTGGCCCGGCGTCGCCACCACAAAACCTACCTTTCCGCCTCCAACACATGTGGGACCCTCCGGGTGACAGACCCGAACCCGCAATGGGCCATGGAAACCATGCCCACAGCCCGCATGATGGGTGACACAGTCATGCTCCCCACCGGCGACATCCTAATCATCAATGGCGCTTCCAGTGGGGCAGCGGGCTGGGACAGCGCGGACGGGCCCGTACTTGCCCCGGTCCTCTACCGAACCCACGAGCCCGACCCGGCCCATCGTTTCCTCGTCATGGAAGCAACTACAATCCCCAGAATGTACCACTCGGCGGCGTTGCTTGTCCCCGACGGACGTGTCCTCGTCGGGGGTAGCAACCCGAACCAGTACTACAACTTCACGGGAGTTCGTTTTCCCACCGAGCTCAGCCTCGAGGCTTTCTCGCCCCCGCACCTCTCCCCCCACCTCACCCCTTGCCGCCCCTCGATCACGGGATCGCCGAGGCGGTGGGTGTTGCATGGGGAGGTGATGGAGGTGAGGTACGAGGTGGCGAAGGAGTCAAAAGATGACGTGATGGTGACGATGCTGTTGCCGCCGTTCACTACGCATTCGTTTGGGATGAATCAGAGGCTGTTGGTGTTGGGAGTCGAGAAGTGGGATCGGGTGCGGGACGGTGTAGGGAGGCTTATGGTGAGGGCGCCGAGGAACGTGAATGTGGCACCGCCGGGGTTTTATTTGTTGTTTGTAGTCATTGGCGGGGTGCCTAGTCCTGGTGTTTGGGTTCGTTTGAGGCGCAACTAGGATTAGAAGTGTGTTTTTCTCATTGTTTTTCACTGGTAAAAAAAATTGTGATTTTTCGTTCTTCACTTCTTTGCTTGTTTAATCTTTGTTTCCTGGTTGTGTAACCTGTGTTTCCAACCTTAAATACGAAGATTGTCATCGTCGTTTATAATGTTATATCAGATGGAAGTGTGGATAAGTCATAAGTGTAGTGCTGTGTGCCCAAGTGAGTGACACTTCTTCTATATGCGGCATTGTGTATATAAGATGCAAGTCTATCGTCAGTTTAGTTAAATTCAGATTGTTAACTTTGCAAGCCTATATAGATCATCCAAGACTTGTGCGATAGCTGTTCGCAAACTCTGGATGAAACAATGATCATGAATGATTTTGGAACTTAAGATGTCTGTAAGATTGATCCAATATGTGAAACTCATAAGATACTAATAAAACACAAGTATAAATAATTTTGAAAATTGAAAGTTAAAATGTGTGCAAGATGCCAAGAACAATCTGATATGCGAAACTTAGAAGATATATATGGATAATTTCAACATGGAAATTAAAAACATCCAAACAATCAAGGTCGGTAAATATCACGGTCCATAGCTCTTTTAGTATATTAATAAATATAAAAATGATATTATATATTATTGTGAATAAACATAATGAAAATTAAATAATTTGAAAACTTTAAAAACAAAAACACACGTTTATTACTGGTAGCACCATATTGGGATGACCACAATCCAGTTGACAAAATATCATCCACACGGGAATCACTTCCTGGTGGCGCCGGCAAGCATCTACATGTGACCATGTCTATGGAGGAAACCGACAGAGCCACATCCTCCTCCGCCGTCTCCACCGTCGCCGGAGGCGTATACGACGTCGATGCCCACCACCACCACGACCACAGTATCCAAAAAATATGGAGTTGGGGAGCGGGAACAGACGGGCAACTGGGCACCGGAGAATCCCATGATTCCCACACCCCACAACTCATCCACCATCTTTTCCCCGCCCCTCGCCGCCACATCTCCCACATCTCCTGCGGCGGCGCCCACGTCATCGCCCTCACCTCATGTAATTCTCTCTCCCTTTGTTGAGTTTGAGTTCATCAAGTTTGTTGATTAATTGATTGGTTTTGTGTGTATGATGGGGTTTTGGTGCAGGTGGAAGGGTGCTGAGTTGGGGCAGAGGCACGTCAGGGCAACTGGGTCACCGCGATGCGATGAATCGGGATCGCCCTGTGGCGGTGGAGGCGTTGGAGGGGGTGGTGGTGTCTGGGGTTGCTGCTGGGTGGAACCACTCTGGGTTTGTCTCAGGTTTGTATCTCTCTTTGCTTTTGAATTTGATTGTGGTGTATACAGAATTCATTGAAGCTTGTTTGTTATGGATTATTGTTGCTTTTACTTCCGTGAATTCGTTGATATGTGGTTCTCTGCAAGCACGGCAATAAAATGTCATGCCCCTGGGTCCAAAGCCTTCGTCTTTATCATTACATAAAAGAACAAGCCATGGTCTTAGCAAGCATAATCACGATACTTCGTATCTGGACCAAGTAGAGATTCTTCTTGGTAGAAAATATTGATTGTAGTTCAGAATTCATCAATCGAAATCTCTCTGGTAGCTTTCTATCCCTGATGTCCCATAATTATAAATTTACAATGTATTCAGCTTCTGGACAGCTTTTCACTTGTGGAGATGGCTCATTTGGTCAACTTGGGCATGGGGATCTCCAGCAGTACAGATCCCCGTTAGAGGTTTCTTTCTTCGACTCGCTACATGTTGAGCAGATTGCTTGTGGGATGCGTCACTCCCTGGTACTTGTTAAAGGTAAAGGAATGCTTATACATACTCTGCTGCAGTTTCCCCTAATGACATCCGTTGCTTAAATTGAATGTCATTGATACATGAATACTGGATAAATTATTCAAGTCTGATTTCAGGCATCTTTGTTTTCACTGCAGATGACTCTGTGACCAAATTATATGGATTTGGATATGGAAAGCGTGGTCAGTTAGGTGTTTCAAAGGAGACGACAAAGTTTTATGCTATTCCTCAATTATGTCTAGGTCTCCAAGGTGCAAAAATAGTGACCGTGATTGCTAATGGAGATCATAGTGCGGCACTTACAGGTGAGAACAATGTGTAGCCTATTCTGTACGAGTCGCTCAATCTTCAAGAAATTCTGGTCATGAGTTTTATCTGCATTGTGCAATGTCATCCATGGATGCAGTGGTATAGCTCACTTTGCAATACTATACTGCAAAGTGTTGCCTCTTCTTTAGTTCTTCTTTTGTATTTTGTCTTGAATTTATGTAGTGTCGTTGTTAATAATGCTTTTATATAAGCTGATGGACAGCTCTACACTTGGGGAAGAGGCTACAGTGGTAAAACTTCAGATGCTTCATTACCATGTCAACTGAAATCGTCCTTGAGTTTCAAACAAGCTGCTCTTGGTTGGAATCATGCTCTGTTACTCACAGGTTTCATTTCGTTACTTCCTTTTCTATTCTAATTCAAGGTCATGCATGCCTCCTAATGCCTGAAATATTTGCATCAACTTTGTTAACCAGATGAAGGGGATGTGTTCATGCTTGGTGGCTACCGACACGAAATGCTCGGTGAAGCCAATTCCGCTGAATCAGTGGAACAAGATCTGGTGAAAGTATCGGGTCTTGATGGGATGAAGATTATACAAATCTCGGCTGGAGCTGAGCACTCGGCTTTAGTCACAGGCAAGGCTTATATTTGTAATAATCCGTAGTTTTGTGTTTGGCTGGGTATTTTTTTACAATTTGTATTGTGTGTTTACTGTAAACCCTGTGAAATTGCAGAAATCGGAGAAGTACGAACATGGGGATGGGGTGAACATGGTCAGCTTGGATTGGGAGACACTCGCGATCGGAGTCATCCTCAGGTGGTGGATCTAGGAGAGGATGGTATTGCAGATAGCCAGGATACAACCATGCTTTATTGTGGAAGTGGGTTCACCATTGCTGTGAGGACCGCTAATGTTGGACTTGAGCCGTTTCTGTATATTTTCTGATGTATCTTGATGTCCAATAGCAATACAACAGTACAACTGATTTCATTATGATTCATTGATATGTTGTCAATTCTCATTCTTTTGTTGCATGTATGGTTTGTTGGGTGATGTTCAACGATACATGATCCGTTGTACATCTACTCAGACTACCATTCGATACGAGTACCATATATTCCTTTGAGTATCTCCACCTCTCCCTGGGTAGATTGTGATATCTCTATGGATTTCATTCAAGGGCCATCATGATCTTCGCTATTCAAGAAACGCTCCTAGGCTAGTGGTGATCGATTGTTGAACATGGCCTCTCTTTGTGTTCAACCACCATGGATGGTTTTGAGTGGTTTTCATTTTTTATTTTTATTTTTACTTTTTGATATAGAGTCCAATAGGATTTTAAATTTAATTGTTCATCTCAGAATTATACGTAGTTGTTACACTTGCGGGTAAGAAAGTATCCCAATTCCCATACAGGTGACACTCCGAAGCAAAAGTATCCAAGACAATCATTGGTTGAAATAAGATATGTTTCCTTCATTCTTCATGGACAAAAAGCATATGAGTATGTGATCTTTTGAATTATTTGATAATGATATATAATTTTTTAAAAATATATAGATGGCAACTTATTAATTCCTATAAATGATATTTTATATTAAAATAATTTAATTTTTCCTTAAATTAATAAATGATATACAGTAATAAGGATTAGAGAAATCAAGTGATTATTTTTAGGACAAACTGAATATATAACGTACATGACCGTAGGTACGGTGATATTTCGGTGGATATATAGGTTTAGTTGAACTCTTTCGGATAAACCATGGGTCTCGAGAGACTTCGGCGACGAATAGGTTTCTCATTGATTCGAGGAGAAATGCCATTGTTGGCTTCCATGCCAGATAGTGTAGGTAGGGTATTTTGCGAGGCAAGCTGAGAAAGTACCCGAATGAAAAATGTTGCATCGAGTATTTAACTATTTATATATATCCTTGGTGACCAAGAAGGGGTTGAGTGAGTGATACATGAGCTATATTTACTTGCCACAATGCGCTTGAGTTCGAGTTGAGGCAGCTTGGGAGTTGCAACCTACAACGTTAGTGTAAAGCTGCAATTAACCACCATGCACCTAACACTCAATTATCTGTTCATCTCACCCACACGAATGGTGAATAACACACATTTATATCAGCAAAGATATTAAAGAGAAACATGTTTGAATATTCATATGCAGATATATGGGGTGGGTCATCATCAAAAGAACCTGCAAGTGAAGTTTTTATTGTCTGTGATGTATGGATTTACTTTTCTAACTTAAGTTCTTTATCGACTATGGTACTCTCCGACTCTCACAGAAGTAGGTGTTCGAAATTGATTCCTTGGAATTTTCGCCTTCCGCTGTATCAGACTAAAGTATGAAAGAGCACAGAACATGAATGTGATGTGTGTTGATATATAGTTGAATGTGATATTGACTATATGCATCATCTAATTATGTAGTTTACAAACACACTTAACCACATGATATCTCTAGTAGGTATGGAGATATATACAATAAGAATATGGGTAGCTGTAACTAAAGGGGATGCAGCTGACATTTTTGATAATGAAAACTCCTCTCCTCTTCAGGCTGCAACTCTACGCAAATATCAGCCGACTAAACCGGTTACTCTCCAATGCATCTTGCCTCAGCATCTCTAAAGTGCCAAGCTTGGAGCCGACGGCCAGGTGTGGATTGATAATGAGCGAAAGCATCAATAACACCAGATAAAACCACCAAGATGTTCATCTACTAATACAGAATTTTCAAGAGGAACCTCATACATCTATTTTGGTTCTGTAATGCATCAAAAGCATCACCACAAAAACCAATCCTTTTTCCAGAAATACGTGCGGCAAAAGAACAGATCCAAATGGCCAAAGGTTCCTGTACAAGACATGATCCTTGATGCGTACTGTCCTCTTTGAAAGTTAAGAGAAAATGCTATACTTCCAATTGCTCTATAAACGACGTATAAGCAAGACTATAGTTAAAACGGGAAAAAGAAGCAGCGACGACCGCTGCTAATTAACTAAGGCAACAGTGGTTTTTTCTTTTCAAATCTCTTGATTTTCTATTTTAAACTTTATTTAGCAATTATTTTAAAAAAAATCCCTGAAATGTGGGTTGATCTTACTACTAATACTGCCAATTGGCAACCACTGCCGCTGGTTCACAAATCCCATTGCTAAAATCAAATTGTGCAGAACAAAATCATGGAGATCATTGTTCGAGTACAAACCACCAACATGAGGAAAATAACCTCGACCCAGAAAATACAGATACACACGGGAAACAAGGAACCTAAGATAAAATAGACAGGCACTACAATGAGCCCTTCCTTTGCTCCGGAGTTCTGTAATGACCCCCGAAACTGAATGTCCTTCTCATTGTTGCTCGGCTTGCCAATGCAATACTCACCTCCTGTCTCCTGAAGCGACCCAAACTCTCAAGATATACTCATCTACTTGACATGAGTTCTCTTCAGCCACAAACAGTTCTGACAGGAAATAGAGCAAGAGACTCTCCTCCATCTCCTTTCTTCTCTTCTACTCATTCCAATGCTCCTTCTCGGACGATTACTGGGGCAACTATGTCATCTTGCCCGTCTTGCTCTTGAGTGGCATGTTTACTCATGACTCGTGTGTTTTTTTCCTTCCTCATAAGCACTAGGCTCTCGACATACTCACATTCAATTGTATTTATCCCCCGCTTATGAGAAAGAGTGGTTCCCTTTCGAGTGTGTATATCATATGATACGATCTTACATCCTTGGGCACCAAGTAATAGTTCCCTGTTTCTTCGAAGGAAAAGAAACTGATTGCGCTCATTGCGCATAAAGGTGCGCAAATCAACAGTTGATCGTCTTATCCAGCGCCAACTGGTGCCTTTCTTTTTCATAAGCCAAATCTAGGCCTCGCCAGTGTTGCTCCTGTTTCTCCTCCAAATTTTTCCCGATTGTTATTATTTTTTTCTGGCCAGCTCTGTATGCATAGCAATGTTGTTTGATGTGCCCCTTCTTGTGACAATAATAACACTCGATATTCTGATAGCGACCTTTGCACTTTTCTCTATTTTTACTCCTGTTATCTCTCTGACCTTTACGCTGGTTTTTCTCTCGGGACTTTATAAATAGAACTTCATAGTATATTGACGAAGAAGAAATAGTACCTTGAGATTTTCTTCGCATCTCTTCATTTAGAACCCCACTCTTGACTATCTCTAATGTAATGATCTTATTGGGTGTCGATGCTGTCAAAGATAGTAGAACTGTTTCTCACAAATCAGGTAGAGTTCCTAACAATCAAAGTCCCTGAATGTCATCCTCAAATTTGACTCCCATTGTCGATAGTTGATCCATCACGTCTTGAAATTCAAAGACTTGATCTGAAATAAAAATGTCATCTCGGTATCTTAGACTCATCATCTTCCTGATTAAGAATACTTTGTTAATATCAGTTTTTTTGGCATATAAAGATTTAAGTTTTTCCACAATGTTTGCGCATTCTTCTCATTTGCAATATGATTGTAAACGTTGTTATCAATCCATTAACAAATGTATCCACACACTTGTTAATGCTCGAAATCCCAAACTTCCTCGGAGACGTCCTGCGGTTTTATCGCAGCAAATACTGATAGATGTATATCTTGACAAAAAACACATCTTTCATCTTTTTTCTCGAGGCATGATAATTAGTACCGTTGAGATTCACCATCTTTCCCGGTTTCATTTCCATCTTTCCTCTTGGTTAATTATCAAAGAACCTGCTACTATTTCTTACTTTTCGAACCTTAAAAATTGAATAATACAAAGCTACTCCCCCAGATCCGTATCAACATCGACCAAATCCAAACAAATCCGATTTTCCCAAAAATATCAATTTTTCCTAACACAAAATCAATTCTCCCAAGAACACCAATTAATCTCACACCATCCAACTTTCCCCAAAAACCTTTTATTTAGAAGATTTGAGAGAAGGCGTCGGTGGGCACCTGCGCGGTGGAGATCCTGGCGGTGGAGTTCCTGACGGTGAAGAAAGATTACGCCCTTCGTTTATCTAACCTTATGTACAAATAGAATATAAAAAAACAAACTCGTCAATTACTTATCTCAAATTGTTCGAGTTTTTTAAAACTATCTTCTCCTAATTTTTTTTCATAACAAAAAACTTTGGATCACTCCCTTTTATACATCCACAAAGAGAATATTTTTTCTGATGTTAAAAAGATTTAACCATCTATAAAGATAGAAGCACATTATAACCAATTTTATTTTTTCAATCTGATAATCTTTCAAACAATAACCGTCTCGATATTGTCGCTTACGCGCACGTTCCTTCGATCACACATACGGATATTCTCCACATATGAGCAAAAGAACCACAAGAATTGATCAACCACTCATTTCAAGAAATCCTCCCATTAACAAACTACAAGATTCACCGAACAAACACAACCCAACCCAACCAATACATTGAATTTATTCATCCAAACTACACTCGATCTTCATGAATCAAAACGAATTGAGAGCAGAAATCGTAAACAAGAATGGATAGAAAATCCAAATATACACTTAAACCCGGAAACTAAATGTGTCGTACTTCGTAGAGGGTGCTATGAAGCGCGAGAATCAAGATATGAGCCAACAAGCCACAAGAATTTATCAGCCACCCATTTCAAGTAACCCCTCTCGTTAACAAACTACAAGATTCACCGAACAAACAAAGCCCAACCAATACATTGACTCGACCTTCAAGAACCAAAACGAATTGAGACCATAAATCTTAAACAAGAATCGATAGAAGAGTCTTAACATAAACTTAGAAACTAAATATGTGGAACATGATACCTAGAAGCTTCCATGAACACAAACACAGAACGCTAATGTAGCAAGATTGCATTTTGGTCTCACAAAACAATATTGTATTCACAAAACGCAACAAGAATAGAACAAAGTCCTACCAACCCGTTGAACGTAATGATGAGTACCACAAATCAATTTACACAAAAATAGTTATAACAAGATCATCAAAGAATAAAAGAACGCAACTTATCATCGTTTCGACAAAATATCAACAGAACCACAACAAATGAAATAACAAAATTTGAAGGATTTCTTTACTCATTCTCCAACGGAGTCCATTTCACCCATCTCTTCTTCTCTCTGGCCTGAGGTTGTTGTGCCTCGCCACGGCCCAACTCCATAAACCCCTCAACTGCAATTTTTTCATCCTCGTTGATGTGCTCCATAGTTGATGTGATACTCCCTCAATCCAATTTAATTGTAATATTTTTTATTTTATTTTTTGTTATTCCAAAAAAATATAACATTTTTTTTTTGTAACCTTTTAATAATAAAAAATATCAAATCAATCTTATTTAATGCAGTAACCCATTATCTTCTCTCAACAGTACAACAATAAATTTCACTATCACTCAAAAAATATTACTCGTCCTGTTTCAAAAAGATTATAATTTTTTTTATCAAACACGCATGACAATAGAAGGTTTGACTGGTGTTGCGGGACGATCAAACATTATATTTTGAAAAAATATAATGAAACATTAATGATAATAAACGTCATGTACTATAACCGTGGATAATTACAAAATTTAAATCGTGTCGTTTAAATACGTAGCGAATTCCCTTAAATTATATGTTAAATAGTACAAGAAGACAGAATCGTTGCAATAATTATGAAACTAAGGTAGTAATATTTATTTACCAAAATATATTTAAATTTAATACTCAATAAATTTTCGTGTCGGATCAATATGTTATAATTAAATTGGATCAATATGCTATAACCATTTGATATCTTTGTGTTAAAATTTTTCTAAAAGAAAAATATTTTATATATTTTAAAACAGTCTAAAAAAACAAATATGTTATTTTTCATGGGATATAAGGAGTATATGTTTAAAACTTTGATCCACATCCTACTGTGTAACACTTCGATGACTACATTCTTTAACCTTGTTCCATTATTATACTCGTGGCACACTATGTAATTGGGGAGTAGCAATGTTTTGATCAATAAGCTGTGGCTTTGGGATAACAGAGGATTGTATCCTTTCTCTGGTTTGAACGAGCATTCCAAACTATTCCAAGTTTTTCAATTAAACATTGGCCTTTCCATCATTCTCCAATCATTACCAAAGCACTTGGATTATCTAAAATTTATAAACTATGTAAGATATATCTTTTTTTCCGTCTAGATAAAATATGACTTGTTATTAAAATAATATTTTTTTTAAAAAAATTATATAAAAAAATATCAAATCAATATTTTTTTAATTATCGTATCAAGTCAACAAATTATAATTTATTTAAAACAAAAAAATAATATAGATAATGAAATAAAGAAAATTAAGTCAAAATTAAAACTTCCTTATAATACTTTATCTATAACATTGAACATCCCGACTCACTATAGCAAACTACAAGGAATAAAAAGTTACATATTTTTTATGCTTTTCTGCAAGTTGCACCTTCATCCCAGCTTAGTTTTAAGTTTGGATGGAAGAGAAACAGCTCAAGCTTGTGCTTTCATCGTTAGAAAAGACAGTAGCTCAAGTTTTTATAAAATATGAAAAAGATAGATTTGAATATATAAAATAAAAAATTTATTAAAAGATTCTAACATATGTGCTTTTGGAACTTGCTTTATGTTACATAACTTGATGTTCTTCTTTACTTTATTCATGACCCCTAATCAGTGTCCCGTTTCACTTTTAATACTCAAACTAATCAAGGACTGCGAGGAATTTCAATTTCATTGGATGATACTACTAATGGATACTTTATTTCAAAAATAAATAAATAAATAATAGATATTTTGATATATTATCTCCATCTCATATTAATTATAAAAAATATCACATAAAATAATAAAACTGTTCAAAAAAAATTCTAGAATACATGTTCTATAAAATAATTTTCAATTCATACAATCTAAAATTTTTTTTCTCATTTGATACAATTCTCATTTTCTCCTCAAACTTTTTCAATCTCCGTATCACACCATCACCATCACCACCACCACCATCGACCTCGATCATTTCCCTTCCTTCTCCATCAACGTTCGATTGAGGAATCGAATCATCGATCAAATTAAAAAAAAAATGAAGCTCTGATTCGATTATCGATTTTGAGCTTTTGATCTAGGAAATGTGGGATTCTACGACTGTGGTGATAGGGAGCTCAGATAATGGAGGGACTGGGGTGGGGTAAACGAGGTTGGATCGTCTACACATGCTTCCAACAGCTCTCTTCAAGCCACCATGAGCGGTTTCGTCCTATGAAGGATGAGCAAACTGATGATTTTATGAATGTGTAAATGATCATCAATCGTCCTGGTTTATTTTCGTTATTATTGGTTTGACTTTGAGTAACTTTTCGTGAAATTTGAACTGATGCATTGTTTGATTTGTTCTAACATACTGTTTGAAACAGTACGCAGGTTCAAAAATCACAAATAGACGACTGTTCAATCTGAAATTATTTCGATTAAATTCATGCATATATTCATGGATATATCAATCTAGTGTTAGTTTTCTTTCAAAAATACATTAAAATATGAATTGAATAATATAATTAATGTACAACGTTGTATTTTATTTTATTTATTTTTGGACCGAAGGAGTATATCTTTACCATGTTAATCAACCTTTCTCAATGTGTCAGATTTAATATTTCCTCTATCCCATATTAAATATAATTTTTTGACTGCATATTAAATAGAATTGACTAGCATCGTGGAACAATCAAATATGATTTTTTGAAAAATTCTTATAAAATATTAATGATAATTTAAATTATATATATTTCAAACAGACCTCAGTGATGTAATTTTTTTAAAATCATTAAATCGATAAACGAATCTCCTCAAATATATATTTAATAGGAAAAAAAACCATGTAACATTGGGAGGGGGAGTGACAATAGAGTTTCCAACTTTTCTCATCTTCTTGCACAAGTAATAACCACGTTTGATGGTAACCACGAGATCGTTTGCATCCTCAAACCAAAATCTTCATCCCACACAATTCCTTTAATATATGAGTACATCCCTCACTATCCAAGATCGAAGACAAAGGAAACACGATTACGAGCTATTGATACATGATCTCGAGTTGTAGAATCAATCGTTCCACTCTAGTTCTACAACAAATGTATGCATACACTATGATATGAGCTGAGTACACCACTCAAATCCTGGAATGATCACCATTACGCCTAAAAAAGCACCTACATGTTGAATCTACAAAAGCAAAACTTCCGGCAGAATCTCACGACGGGCCATTAGCTGAAAACACTTATCAATCATCATCCGAGAACACACTGATGTAGTAGCTGCAGATTCATTTAAGCTTTTCAATCTGTGAGGTTCATTCACCTCTCCACTCAAGGACATTTGTCATATAGCAATGGCCTTTCAATTCCCAGAATACCAGCAGCAAATAGATTCCAGAGCTGAGAGGCTTTCTGTACAAGAATTGTATGTTCATGCCTGCTATACTTCTTGACCCATTCCAATCATGAGAATATCGATTGTGTGAATTCTCTTGCAGCTGGTGCAATGAAAACAAAAAGAATAATATTAGATGATACAATGGAAAGGGGTACTCATACATGCTTCAGGAAGCAAATTTGAAGTGAAAAAAACCGAGCATCATTAGTCCTACGATAATGCCGATATCAAGATTACAGACAGCAATATAGAATGGCTGGCTGGTCAAGCGCTAGGACCAAGTGATAGCGAGCAACAAGAGAATCCAAGACTCCCTCCCGCCTTCTATCCCTCCGAAGCAAGCACCTTGTGCCTACTGCCTACTACTCCCCCATCACTACAAAGAGTTTCTGCAATTACATACTCCTAGTAAGGTGCAGTACAGTTCCCCAAAATATATAGTAGTCCTCAAATCCAAACCTTCATCTGATGGTACTAATCAAGAGGAAGGATCATATCACATTATTGAATACATGCCCTATATCATCAGTATGTTTAAACCCAATCAAGGACAGATCGAAACAAGCTCCACAATGATGAAATTGGCACATCACTGCTAATATATATATATATATATAGCTCAGAGTAGGAATATCAGATACATAAATCTAAGCATAAGGCAAACTAGGGGAGGCTCAAGCAAGATAATTAGCTCTTAAAATTTACTAAAAAAAATGCTTAATCTGTGGTTGCAAAAAAGATGCATGCAGATCCACAGAGATGCAAGCAAGATAGCCAATGCAACTATAATCAACAAGAGGATCTACTCATTAAGGTTCAGATGCAGAACCATTTAGCATTTCAGCTTACAGAGAACCACAGGCACAAACTGGATAACACAGATCCGCATTAGCAAGAGGTTGTTCACCTATTGATGTTGAAGGCACAACCACAACGTGCATGGTCGCATTATTTGGAGGTAGACACAACCGTAGGGGAAACAGCTTCCCATTCAGAGGGTTCTGGTTGCAAACGACGAGATCATGAAGACCCGTCTCTTCTTCCAGTCTATGAGTCAACTCCTCGACACTCTTCCCCTTGAAGGTGAATGAATACTCCTCCATAGCATCATCAACTTCTCCATCCTCATCAGCAACATGGTAGAAGATAAGCCTCCCATCAGGTTTCGGAGGTGAATAAGTTCCCGAATCATTCGACTGTAACATTTCCACAACAGATAGAAAATGTCAACAATTCCAACAAAATAACCATGCAAATCATACACAATCGTCGATTCATATCAAAGCAAAGTTGCTAGGTTTTGCAACAAAGCAGAAAACTTTTTTGGGTGGGACTAGTGACAAAGCCAAATCAAGCAATAGAACATTTTAGACATATTATGTGCCTATATGCCAATTGCCTATTGGTGATCCTGATGGTATCTGACCACAAGCTGGCACAAGAGACCTTTTTCCAATCACAAAGCCAATCTAATTGGATTCAGACATCCAAAACATCAACTACTATTGAGCAAAAATAAGCCGAGGAACATGAAAAATCCATACCTCTTGTCTGGAATAATAATGAAACCTATCCGAATCAAGAGACTGCGAGCTTGACTGGGAACTGAACGAATCCGAGTGCCCCGGCTTTTGCTTCTGAACACCAACATCAGAACCTACAGAAACCGGAACACCACCCGTCTTCCTCCTATCACCATGATCACTACCATTATCCACAACCTGAACAATAACATCCCACAAAATCCACTCCATGGTAGAAGATCGATGAGGCACGTCGTGTGTCACGGAGTTCCTCCAAGGCGGGACCCCTCCATTGGCCCTCAGAAAGTTCCCATACCTGGTCTTCAACCTCACCTGATTCCCCTCCTTAATAGGCTCCCACTCCACGGACGAGTCCAGCCTCCTAGGCAGCGTCTGCATCACCTTCTTGCCTGTCATCCCGAACAAGAAGGGATGGTTAGACGCTGTCAGGTACTTCCCATAACAGCTTTTCAAACAGACAGCGTTATCAGCATCACCAGAGAACTCCACTGTCCACCGGGCGTTCTTGGATGATCCGTTACGGTCCTGAATCACAGATTCCTCGTCCTCCTCGGCCACCAAGTACTTGTCGTGGTGACTACGTAGCCGGACCGCCTTCGCGCTGTGGAACAGATCCATGGCTGACTGTTGATCACACAAACACAGAACACCCAGCTTGAGTTATAAAGTGAATTCACAGATGAACCCAATTTGGGATTCTTGAAAATACATGAGTACCAAGGTGGAGTTCTGATCAGGGCAAGGTGTTGATTATTTGTATATGCAATTTGATCAAGATGGTGACAGAAAAGGCTCAACACACGCATGATGGTAAGAAGAAGAAGAGGGCTTGGTCAGGTTTGATATGCGTGGAGAGGTAGATGCAAGGAAACACATGTGATTCACACGTTTATTCAAAACCCAAAGAAAGACAATCACATGAGAAATCCCGGAGGGGTTTTGGGGGCCAAATAATATGCTGACATGAGTCACATAATTGATGTGAAACAATTACACATCAAAATCAAGAACGTGAGCAAGACTTTGTTTATTAATTACCTTGAAGGATGTTAACCAATGTGTTGCTTGAGGTCCTGCCATGGTATCAGAGTTTAGGGTCATCATGAAAGTGTTGATGAAAACGGTTTTTGAAACAAGGGAGTTGATGTCGGACAAGTTGGTATTGAAGGGTGAAGGGAGTTGGGGAACCTAAAGCAAGTAGGTTTTTTTGGCAGGGAAGGAGATGTGTGTAACCTATGACAGAAAATGACATAAACCTATTGAAGGAAAGGCATTAAATCATTTCAAACTCTTTATTTTTAATTTTTTTTTTTGGAATCAATATCGAATACTTACTGAAAAATCATACTATGAATTTATGAAAAGTTAAGGAACATATGAGAAAAAGTTTTAAGAGAGTACGTAAGATGGTCGTCCCTGGACATTTCAATTTGTCTCATGTGTTTTATCTATAGGTTTTAGGTTTTAATCTTCCTAGCCTATGGTTGGAAGGCGCTAATAAACAGAAGTTAAAGGCTATACACAAGTTCATAGTTAATAAGTCAACTGCCTACAGCCACTTTTCCTAACTGCCTTAACTGATTTATCTAGCATCGTGAATAACACAAGTATATCCTTTGCCTTTCTTTCACACTCTTCTTCAATATTTTCTTTTTGATTGATAGATATTGTAACTGAATCAATTCGGGATACAAAGATGACAATCACAGATGAATTACACGGAGAAATATATTTAACATTGATTGTGTCCCACTTGCAGCAGTTTCTCAGAGGGGTCAATTTCTTTGCTGAAGATTGCAACTTATAACAGAACACCAAGAGTTTTACGACCAAGAGATGATAGCGCGACGGGTCAAAGCGGCAATGCCGCGTGAATCTTGTCTTAGCATAAAACAATCAAACAATCCTCCCCAGTCAACCCGTTAACAGACCGGCGAGCTTGTAACGACAGATGCCTAGATCGGACCACAGGACTAGTATTTTATGGCTGTCTTCTCCTGAAATGAACCCGTATCCTATCTTCTTGATCACACACTATTGAAACAATGACTGGCCAAATATACAAGGCAAATCTTTGACCCTTATGTGTTATTCCCCTTCGGACAAGGAAGAGAAATCGCCTGAATTCAGCTTCTAGACGTGTGACTCCACATTCTATTACTGTTCCATAATAAGTCTGATCAGTGCCCTAAATCCCGTGTACTAGTTCTTTGAATAAGGGAATAAATAGCTTACATTTGGATGTTCACTGAAGAAATCTATAGCGTACGACTTCGGCTCATGTTCACATTAATTTAATGCAAAACCAACAAGAGCACAAACAATTTTCTATCAAGTGCAGTAGGGGTTTAATATCAAAAAAACCACTGATTTTAAAACAATATGAATAAATTATTAAGATTAAAATATGATAATCACCTTATAATCGTACGCGACAACAACCATGCTCATAGCCTCATGGATATTGTCATATTGCAGTTCGAAACATGTTCAACTAGGACTCGACGAATTTTATGGTTGAGCTTAAATGCGAAGGGACGGCAACGTTAGTGGGGTTAGGTGTAGTCGTCGGAGAATTCAGCATTCGGGTCATCGGCACACTGTAAAGGTCAAGTTTCTTAGTCGGACTTTAAAACCCAAAATTGTTGATAATAACACCAGGAACAAGAACAAAAAGCAATACGAAAATGGGACAAAAAGACCAAGCCTACGTTAGCGTTGTAATAAAACCACGAAAGTCTACAAGCCGCCCACAAATTACGAAAATAAAATCCCTGGTGAATGATGTCCACCTCTATTTAATATATAAAATAAAATTAATCATTCTTGATATTAATATTGATATCAAATTTGATTATTTATATATTTAATATATAATTAATTCATAATCACCTTTCGTAACCAGGAATTTTGAAGGATTGTTCACTGAACTCCCCAAACCGCCGAATGCCCTCCTCCTCCCCTAACCCCTAATCAAGTTTAACAATCAACTAAACCCTAATTAATCTCCTAATGAATCACAATAAACAAAAATTAAACACAAACCACAACACGCAGACACACCACTAACCTGCTTCCTCGTCACCACTCTCCTCGCCGTCGCCGGAGACCACTCCCTCGCCGGCGTCATCCACAGACTCCTCTCATCCTCCTCCTCCTCCTCTTCCGCCGCCGAGAAACTCCCCGCCGGCGTCAAAATTTCGGCAAACTCCGCCTCCTCCTCTTCCCCTAAATCGACAGCCACCGCGTCCCAGAGTATCCAATTATAGGTGGCTCCGGTCATCGGACGATCATGCGTGACCGAATTCCGCCACGGCGGAGTCCCTCCGTTGGCTCTCAGGTACTTCCTTTCCCTCGTCCTCAGCTTGATCTGAAACCCGTCCCTCACCGCCTCCCACTCGGTGGCGGTTTCCGACTGGACGACTCGTTTTCCGGTCATTCCGAAGAGGAAGGCGGAGTCGGAGGCGGCGAGGTAGAGTCCCGTGGAGTATGACCGGAGCCGGATCGTGGTGTCGAAGAAGGCGTGGTTTGTGTGTTCGATGAGCCAGATAGAGGAGGGAGAGGGAGAGGACGATTGACGGATGGTGTGGCGGTCGGCGTCGGCGGTGAGGTACTTGTCTAGGTGGCTTCGGAGCTTCACCGCCGTCATCGTCCATGACAACAGCTCCATTTGATGAAAGGAAAAGCTGAATCGAATCTGCTTTTTGTGTTTTTACGATTCGTTTTTTGTGTTTTGGATTTGTTTGGTGGAAAAGTGGGGTTTTGGGGTTATTTGTGGTGAATTTGGAGACGAGGGAGAAATGAGGCGGAAAATATAATGATTTTGGAGGGAGACTTTGGGGAGTTGACGAAGAAAGTTCGACGTAGGCGGTTGGCAATTAGTGAAATTAATTTGGTTGGTTGCTACTTGATAGATAGGATTAGAAGAATGATAAGGATGTTTAAGAAGAGATTATTATTATTATGCATTTGGTCATGTGTGTCCGGGGCTAACAAATACACAAAATATGAGACCTTATGGAACATGTGCTTTTGGCAATCGCGGTACTTGGTAGTTAGTTCCAGTTCTGGGCTGAAGATTCATCATAGGTATAGATCAATTAACAGTGTATCGGGATGCTCTCTACTCCACCTAGAACTTCGGTCGTGTATGGAACTCGACGTATCTTAGGTCTGCGGTCACTTATGTACATGTATGAGATGCTGAGGAAATTTTTTACATGCATCGGTAATTTGTTTTATTGACGAAGAGTCGCGAAGGTATTACTCTTGCTAAACGAAAATAAGACTCGGTCTTACAAACAGTTGCGGTTGTTAGAGAAGACTGGACTGACATCGGAATGATTGTCAAGTACTCCAACTCCCAGAATTAAACTGAAAGGAAGACTGCGACTCCTGGAAGGTCTTTCAGGGCCAATAGCTAATTGATCATCTAGTGGTCAATAATATCCTTGACTTGGTCCCTCTGGGATTAAGTTTGTAGATTTTCTTCGGGACTCTGATTAGCTATTAATCTATGTTTTCAACTATTTGCCTACTCCTGATAGAATGTTGAGATCGTGAAACAAGTTTCTGTTTTTTACCCCATGCTGAGAAGGCATATGATTCGTCGTCGACAGTGTTGGTTTTGATTATGCCTGCAAACATGGCAGTGTGAATAGGAAGCTCTAGATCATCGTCCTCTATCTATAGACTTTTGTATCTTTTCTATAGACACTGTTTATTCGTGTGATTTTTATTTATTGGATAATTCGATATAAAATAGGTAGATCTTGGAAGATGGGACCTCGTGCAAAGATTGAGAAAAAGATTAATCAAGTACTAATCCTGGTTTCTGGATCAAGATTTTGCGCTGGCAAATAACTGCAGAGATCAGATCACGATTAGAACACTTCAGCAAAAACAGCTAACTACCATCAACACCAGGTTGCATATATAAGATTAATATCAGCAAGCTGACATGGTCGATAATTCCTCTTAGTTAATCAGATCAACAATCGAAGTGCATTTATTGACAAAGATCATGATCAATTAACCGTTTTATCGTGCGGTAAAATGTCTGGAAGTAGGAACGGTCAAGTTTTTTTTTTTTTAGATCTGTTAACTTCTTGATAACCATCAAGCAAGCAGGAGGAGATACATAAACTGCTCCAGCATGCTCATATTATTTTTCTTCTTCTTAACATCACTGATGATTTATTCAACTCAATCATATTCCAGCTAATTGGCGGCAGCAGCATTCGTCCTGGGGAGGCTAACATTCTTAGCAAACTTCATCAGTTTTTCTCTGTCAATCATCACGTCCTTCACCACAGGGTGTGATGAGAAGGCTTCATTCCAGGCAACAAAGGAGAGGGGTGGCAGCCTTATCAAACAGCTTCACGTTGCTGGCGTTCTGTGTCACCCTGAACCAGGCAATCAAGCAGCTGAATGCTATGTACTCAAGGTACCCAATCTCATTGCCTCCAAAGACCATTTTACCCTTGCTGCTCTTTACGAATTCTTCCTCGAGTTGTACGAATCAGTTCTTGGTTCGATTCAATGCTTCTGCATTTGTTTCCTCTTCCTTGGCTGGGAGTATTCCTCTGATTGCTGAGAACTGTGATTTTTCGCCCAAGCTCAACAAAAGCATTAAAACAAAGCCGATAACAAATTACACAAAAACAGTTTAAGTGCTTGAGGACTAAACTGTAGGACAGTGCAAATCAATGATTCCCATGCCCTTTATACGTGCTTGTGTGCTGTGTGTACATGTCGGTTGATCAAGGGCCATCTTTCTGGATGAATCTGAAGAAGTTGAATTGTGGTTTATACACAGGCAGTTTACAGCTTTGTTGGAAATGAAGGAGATCCTGAGAGCTGGAAGTATGGGATTGTGCTCGAGTACAGGTTTAATGTAAGCAATGAGTTTCCCGCCATAGTTCTTCTTGTGAGGCGAGCAACGAAGTCCGTGGTTATACAGGAAAAGATTATGGCTTCATTTTGCAACTGTCCAGGCGGAGGGAATGCTAATACAAATTGTTACTTTGAGGCAGCATGGAACCACAGATCCAGGCTTGTAGCTTGAAGCATAGGCACACAGCTCTGGCCCTTCTCTTTACTGCATTAGTTCAGTCCAAAGTATGTGAATGAAAGTTAATCAGTCACCCTTTACTGTCCTGTTTGGACACAGTTCTTCACCTAAAATTTCTGTATTCATGGTATTGCAGGAACTAGGTTTTTCAGCACATCAGCATTGCTTTTATAACTTGCTTCGGTGCACAATGAATCTGTACGTAAAGGCAATCATAGCTTCTTGTTCATCGAGGTTGAATCACGCAATTGGAGCTTCTTGTTCAATATACATTGAATTTCAATGGTGTATCTTATTTGATCCGTGGATTTTAAACCAGGATGGTGGGATGACGGTGGAAGGTGGAGGGAGCAGCGTCGAAGAATCACTCAGTTTAAAGGAAAAGTTCTAGCACTGGAGCTATATGTTTTCGGGTCGATGGACAGCATGCCTTAGTATTGATCACGGCTTGGAATGAAAAAAGTTCAGTGTATCCTCCAAACAAAATCGGAGGAATCCGGTTTTTTTCATTGCAGCACTATAGATAAAGGATTATTTTTGTCCAAGGCCTTTATTTTCATTTCCTGATAGCAGGTTCCATTCCCTGGGGAATGATTTAGCTATGGAATGGAGCAAAGCGGGGTAGCTCTAGAATCAACAGACCCTTGAAAGGGAATCTTAGTCCGCATATTGTATCACAAGTAGCTTTGTGTCATTTGACTGTTTATGACGTCTGTTTGCTGAGGATTCAGTGCGATTTTTGAGATACTACATGCCCCATGGAGAGAGAGATCATTGGAAAAAAACATCATATTACAAAATACATCAATGAAATGCATCGATCATGCAAGTTCAATGGGCCACTCAAAGAAATCCACCGAAGACTTATTTTCAAGACAACTAAGACGGGATTGAATCTCGTCTTATCCTTCTTGCAGTTTGGGCCCTGGATGGATGTAACAGCCTACAACGTTGGCGATAGCTTCGAGCTAATCTCCATATGATATGATCACGGTGAATTTGTAACAATCAACTCTATTAATGGATCTCATAAACTATCAAAAATTCAAACTGATAATAAAAACCTATGAATTGATCCTAATCGATCCTCCGTCCTTCATTGACAATACACTCAAGCTGGAGAATCATGATTCTGAAATGAAGAATGGCGACTCTTCTGCTTGTTATCTATAAGCCTGGGACCTGAGTTTTTGAAGTTACACAAGAATTTTCCTCCTTTTTATCCAGGATAAGGTTTATGGTGGACAAGAAACAGACATTGGCTCCGCAAATTGCAAGCACAAAAAATCTTGAGCCATTCTTTTTCGATCATGCTTTCTCAATATTAAAATGCATTCGAGATCTATAAGTACTTTCTTACTATACAATATAGCTCTAATTATTGGGTCAACTGGACCAACATGTTATTTAGCTCCAAGTACAACATTTTCACATTATTCAACCTGAAGCTGTAACAGACTGCACAATACTACAACAGAGCAAGATCACGAAATTGTAGAGTATCACTCGCTCTTATTCGATCATACCTCCAGTCCATCGGCCAACTGACTATGTAGAGTATGCATGATATCCAAAGCCTAAACAGAGATTGCGCGAGGGAACGGACCTGTTGTGGAACACTTCCCTTGCTTCCCGATATCGTTTTTAATTTAAGGATGTTTGACTGAAGCTGCAACAGTTCATTGCTTGAATACAAATTACGTAGTCATTCTGATTCTGTCGTTATTTCAGCATCATGAAACACCATGGATTTGTCAAGGATCGAGAGCGAGAGCAAAGGGTTTATATAGTACAAATACCAAACATCTAACTCGACTGACATTTGGATCCATTACCATTTCGAGTAATGCGACACATTCTCCATATGTGCATCCCACATGTTCTTATAGTACATGAATATCGATCGAATAACAACTCGATGTAACCGTGTCAAAAATCTATGTTAACTTTACTTGTTTTGCATGATCGAATTCCCGAGTAGGGTTGCATCAGTAACAATCAACATTTGTACATGTAAGAGAATGAAGGATGATGATCAATCGAGCACATGCAACTAACTGGAGTTCAATGGTGTTTATTTTTAGCAAAGAGCAAGGATCACTTTTGTTTGAATAGAAATGTATGCCTAACTCATGTAACCAGAAACCAATGGGAAATGTACTTGTCAGTTTTGGTATCAAGCTATACACGCAATGTAAAGCCATGGTGCAACTCACATTTAATAATATGTATGGCTCTTTTGACAAAACAAAAGTCGCATTTACAGCATTGTTGAGTACCAAACTGGCTAATCGGCGAGTACGATGATAGATTAGTTGGTTCAATGTTGTGTCATCGTTATGGAAAACTATCAACAATTGAACTTTTCTTCAAGCATAAATTATTAGAGTTAGGCTCTTTCCCTAGCTATTGAAGTAATTAATATGTTGGTTTTAATTGTGTTGAGAATACGTGTGAATTGTTTGAAATCTTTGAAAAACTTTCAATTTTTTTATTTGGTTTTAATTTGTCAAAATCAATGTTATTGAGTTTTATAGTGTTATGGATTCAAAATCCATTGATCATAACACAATTTTGTTATGACACGAGAGACACAAAGAGATGCTAGAATTTTGGATTGGAGATGGACCTAGTTCATAAAAATAAGTTAATTAAGCCCAACTTGGAGTGTTGGATTTCCTGGTTTGACCTTTGCAACTTGCTTTTTTGACCAGATATTAGAAATGTTGGTCACCTTTTATTGAAATACATGTGAAGTGTTGAACCCTTGATAATATATAATGAAGGAAATGGTTGCAAACGATTGAATCAATCATTTTTTACACTTAAAATCTCTCCAACACATTTGAAGAAATATATTTTATATAAACTTAAAATCATGAATCGATTGATTCACTCGACAAACTCCAATAGAAGGTGACTGATATGATGCACTAGCATAGTACCGGGGTATGGATTCCTCGAATCAACGGTCCACGTAAATCTTTGTACTTATTATAGTTAAATATGAAAAATTTTAAATCAAATCAAGTGAAAGAATATTCATTCACATCAGAAATCCCTAGATGACGTTGGCTGTCTCAAACATCATCTTCGTATGTTCTCAAGTGCTAATAAAAGCATTAGTTTTGGGGCCGTGTGACAGCTAGAATGATAAAGTGGCGCACCAAACTTTATCCTTTGGAGGAGCATGACCTACCCTTGAAAATGAAGTCTTATAAACTTTGGCAAAATTTGTTATGTATTGATATGATAATTGCATGCACTTACGTCATATGTGAGTCTAGAATAACTTTGAAATAAATAAGTTCTTTTCGTTAACATGTATAATATATCTTCGATATATTAAAACAGCTCATGATATTGTTTGTTTTTTCAATAGAATTGATTCTATGATGTTTTGAAACTATTATAATCTATCAAAATAATAAATTTTGATATCAAATCTTTTTTTTCATATTTCAAAAAATTAAAAACCAATAATAAAAACAAAATACAATTTTAACCATCATCTATTTTGTAGGAATTGCCACATGACAAGTCAAATTTCATCTTTACGTCATCTCTCTCCCTCTCTCATCCGTGTTGTTTAACTCTCAAATGAAGTAATTACACTTGCACAAATGGTACTCACGTAACTCGTAAAGGACCAATGGAGGGGAAGAACACGCCAGTTGTACGACTTTCCAAAAATAGCCATGCAGTCTCCTCTGGTATCTTTATACCACGAAGTTCACTTTCCATTTGTGGAAATCCTCTCGTGAAACAGGTGATGAAAAACAGGAACAATAGAAATGTGTGTGAACTGAAAGAGAGATAGAGATACATACGTGGATAAATGATGCCAAGTGATTAAACGGTTTCTGACACGTAGGGACTTCTTTGCTGATGATCGGAAATGCAGGCAAATTGAATTGGTTTGCACATTTCTAAGATAAAAAGTGTGCCAAGCACAACAACGTCCATTGAAGAAAGCGGAGAGATTTTTCACGCGGATTGATAGGTGTACTTGTTAGTTATACTATGGCTTTGCTTGGATTCACATGGAAATAACATGCTCAACGACTTGTTCTAGTTGTGACGTCTAGAAAGAAGATCCGGTAACATCGTAGAGCTGAGTTCTTGATGTTGTTTTCTCGTGATGAATTACAAACTATAAATTGTCTAAGATATGATCAGTGCTAAGAATCCTGTGGAGAGTAGTCCCAAAAAAGCAGAGAATTAATGGTAATTAGTGAATCTATCAAGCATGAGTGAATCTATCATGTACGACGCATAAGAGAACCCTAAGGTGTTAAAATACACTAATATATGATACCCACATCAAGCTTACCATGATTAGTGAAAAGGAGGTGCTTCCGCTTTTCCATAATCTGGCTTAATTATCATGTATACATCACTAGATTCAATCTTCCATGAATTGACCATAATTCTAAATCACCATCAAAGACAATCATTGACTAATACTTGAGGATTATATTAGCCATCAACCTTTTTGCAAAATCTAAAGCATCAGTTACGAACTTTTGAGGGAAAATCATATGCTAATCAACATCAAATCCTTTTCTTAGTCATTCAAACTTTGCGGAACAAAACCCTAACCGCCATCTTAGTGGCGAATATCAACATCAGTAAAATAGCACTTATCATACATGAAAGTGCAAAGGATCTTATGAACGTTCATACAATTTATAATACTCTATTATCCGAATATTTGATCATTTTACGAAATACAAAATATAAGGAGACCAACGTCATCCGTATCGATACCTCGATGATTATAAGAAGAAGAGGGTGTTTTGGGATAAACCTTAAACGTGACCATTTAGCCTAACCAATCCCTCTCCAATTACATCACACTCCAATCATCTCACAGAGCACAAATCCTGAGATCCAACGGGCCATATAAACCCAAGTCAGTTCCCCCCCTCGCTCACTCCAATTCACACACACCACCACTCCCAAAAAGTTAAAAACACACAAAAAATCCTCATTGGCCACACAATTCCCAAAGCCCTCCCTCACTTTCACTTCGCTAACCTGCGCCGGCCCCCGCGCACCGTGCTACCCTGCGCCGTCAACGCCGACCGCATCGCACTCACCCACTCGAATCAAGTGTAAACTAACTAACCTGCGAATTGTCGGATTCGATTCGATCTATTGTACCAATGGATCCGCGGCCGCTGATGAGCGAGAGCGGATACCAATCGAACGCTGCGGCAGCGTCGTACAATTTCTCCGAGATCTGGCCGTTCGCCGGCGAATCGAGCGGCGGCGGAGGAGGGATGGAGATCCGGATGGGGAGGTACGGGGCGGCGGAGTTCGGGGAGGGGAATGTGAGTCGAAGCGGCGGCGGCGGAGGGAGGAAGAGGATGGAGGCGGAGGATGAGGCGGCGAAGGCAGTTTCCACCAGTGGCAATGGCACGGTAAATTGATTATTGCTTCAAAAAATTACTAGTAGTATTTTTAATTATTTGTTGCTTTATTTGTTTATCTATTTATTTATATGTATGAATGTGATAAGAATGAAAATTACGGAGTTTATTAATTTTTTGTTTTTTATGTATAATGTTAATTATTAAGCTAATATTAGTGTTTGTCTTTCTATTTTATTTAATTATTTAATTTTATTTTGGATTGGTACATTTTATTTTGTGTGAAGCAAAATGCTTGGAACGGTTTGATATGAGGAGAGCTTTGAGCTGATGTGAGTTGATGATGTGAACGTTAATGATTCTAATTCATGGACAAGCTAGAGGTATTGATGGAGGTGTGAAATTTGAGTTGGATTTTGTTACTTGAAAATTTTAGTGTGACTCTAAAACTCAAAGTTTAGTGCTGAACACAATTGATTTTTAAGATGATATCATAGCATGTTTGACTAAAGGTTATAAATCTAAATCCTACCACCATATTTATCTGGCACTTGTTTTGATGGTAGATCAATGAATTATTCGCGCTTCAGAAGCACAAAGAGCATTCATGTGAAGGAACGTGTGCTATGAGATGGATAACATTGCACTTAGGGAATATTTGTTTAGATGCACATGTGTTTACAATAATACGGATAGAGGACCATATTAGATTACCTGTGTTATAACTTGGTCCTATCTCGCGTTCTATAACGTTGCTCTTTAAGTTCAGTCACACATGTGTCTAGATAGATCTACCCTTTCGGCCTTTCCCCTCGATAATTTTTGGCATTCTGTTGGAAACCTATGCTTTAGTGGAGTTGATTCTTTGCTAATTTGCTTTATCTAAAAAGAAGTGATTGTGATTGAAGATACATGAGAGTGCCTCATGTGTCTATTTGTTTTTGTGGCAGAATGATTCTGGTGGTAAAAGGGTGAAAGCATCATGCTTTGGTGATGAGAATCATAATTCGAAACGCGAGGGTGATCACAATGCTGGAAAAGGAGCAGAACAGAACAATAAACCAGAGCCCCCAAAGGATTATATTCATGTTCGAGCACGAAGAGGACAAGCTACTGATAGCCATAGCCTCGCTGAAAGAGTAACTCACAATGCCTTTACCTACAAGATTCAAGAAATAGTGGTCCTCCATTTCTTGCATTGGAAGCTCTGATTATCACCCAATTGTCACGGATGGGCAAATCTAACCCCGTGACACAATGCTATTCGACTTCTAATATGCTGCCTTTAATGTCTGGATTTTTTATGGGTAGGCAAGACGAGAAAAGATCAGCGAGAGGATGAGGATTCTGCAGGATCTTGTTCCTGGCTGCAATAAGGTGCTTTATGTCTTCTCCTATTGTAAAAAAAGAAAAGTGACAGAATTAGCTGTTCATGTTTCAATTTCTTTTAGCTCTTATCTCCGAATATGAGCAAGTAGTGATTTCTTTCTGGGTTAATATGGTGAGGATTATATTCCCTGGAAAGTGGAAACCTCATATTAAATGTATCTCTCTATTCATTATTTCTGAAACTGCAGCTGGATTGACATTGGTTTCACCCGTTCAGGTCATTGGGAAAGCTCTGGTTCTTGACGAGATTATAAATTACATCCAATCATTACAGCGCCAAGTTGAGGTATAAAAGATTCTCCGTACCATTCCTTTGCTTTGCAAGTCGGATGTCATAAAACTAGTGGCCATCTCGTGCAGTTTCTATCGATGAAGCTCGAAGCAGTCAATTCAAGAATGACTGTCGGCGTCGATGGATATCCATCTAAAGATGTAAGTTTCAAGAAGGCTTGACTTTTGATTATTGCATCAAGGAACTTTGTGTTGCATTTAGATTATATTTTCTTAGGTTTTAGAGCAGAAAGTGTAGCCTCTGTTTAGCTAGTGAGTCAGGGACTGAGTAATACAACTGAGGGAATGAGAATGATAACTTAATCCTGAAGGTTGTCCTTGTGTAACTTGGTGCCATGTTATACCACAGCTTACCCCTGTTCTGTTTTGCTTCCTGTTAAATGCGCCAAAAAGAAGAAAAAAAAAAGACTTCTGCCAGATCAAGATATGATGGGTGCATCACCGTAGCAACGTTATCAAAATATAGATCAACTTAGCAGGATACTACTGCCTCATATGATGGTGTCCTCTGTGGAACCACGATCAAGTAGCTTTATGAATACTGCTGCTACATTTGGGTTATTGCCGTCGCTGACTGCTGACTAGTTAGTTGCTTATAGCATATGCATATTGATCGCTTTATGTGTGTGCATTCCCTGTTTAACTTGACTAATGGTGCTTCCAGTTTGCTCACCAAGCATTTGACACATCTGGCGTTGGATACAGTTCACAAGCTCCGAGAGATTATGGTCGGAGTTCATCTCCGGAATGGCTGCACATGCAGATAGGCGGTGGCTTCGAAAGACAAGCATGATGCATTACGAATACATCCAAAAAGGCAAAATAAAGAGCATTATTCAGATGCCATCTGCATTCTTCTCATCACTGTCACCATATATAGTTCAACAGCATATTCTAGATTTATATTGTTCCAGGTGCTGTCATTTTTATCTGTATAACAATCAATATAAACGATTTTTGTCGAAAGTTATATGGTTGCCTCCTCATTCCTTCTGTGTCCTACATTGAAACCAGTTTGCATAATATGATGGGGTCAAAATAAAACAATTAACGCTAAATTATCAGGGGATTTGATTTTGAAACAACTAATTACTCTTTAAGTTTTCCTGCCAAAAAAAATTTATTATATTAATTACTCTCAGTCATTAATAATTACAGTTGTTTCATAATCAGAATTTTAGACATGTAATATGAAATTAATTAAATTAATCTCATGTATAGCAAATGATTATCTTAATATTATGAAATTAATTATATTGATTTCATGTACAACATGTGATTGTCATCACGTTTCAAGATTCCATATAACGTCACATTTAATTATATTCAAGATTATCTGAAAATAATGAATAATCACAAATGATGTCATGCATCAAGAATAACGATAAAACAATCATTATAATCTATAATTATTTTATAGATTGTATCGTATTCACAGACATATATAAGCATTAAGATTTTTATTCTTTTATTTAACATGCAGTCTAAATGATCAAACAGTCATACGATTCAAATCACGTACAATTATTTAATTTAAGATAACGATGTATATTGCTTATCATTTTTAGAAAATCAAAAAGCTCTTCAAAAAATTTAATCGTACCTAACATTTGTATCTATAATAGAACAAATAAAATAAACATAACACATTAAAACGTTAAAATTCATATATTCACTGGAGATAAATCCCCTTCCCATTCTCCATTGAACACAAACAGGGGCCGGGCTCGGCATATTTCAGGCAGTGCGGGACGGAAGATGCCGGACGCCGACGAAGGTCGACATCCGACTGCAAATGGTCGGGGCTGCTCCGGCGAGGCTGGGAGAGGTCAGGGAGGAGCGGGGAAGATTGTCCGGTGCACGGTGTTGACGGCGAGAGGCAACGAGGCTGATTCCAGCCTTGACGGCAGCGGCAAAGGCGAGGGCGACGCCAGGGTGGCCGGATCTGATCGGGAAAAGGGATGGGAAGGTCGGGGAAGCCAGGCGAGGTCGGAGATGTAAACATCGTCATGCGCGACCGCCGCCATCGGCCTTGGGTGGTTGATTCCGGCTGGTTTTGGTTATTTCCGGCGTCGGGGAAGGTTGACAGGGGCGGGGTGTTATTAGATCTTGTCGAGATCCAGCGTTCCATGCTGTCATAATAAGGCGACAGTCAACACTTACTCTTTTTTTTTTTTTTTCTAAACTAATATTGTTAGGATATTTATTATTTATTGGAGTGGTTATCGGGTTGGATATATACATATTTTTAAGTTAATTCAATATTCAAAATATCCCTAAAATCCTTTTAGCTTGAATTTAAATTTAGAGAAAATAAATAACAATCCCATATGATAGATATATTTCAATCATCAAAAAATTCTGGGATATTACAGCATATTAGATGTATTGCTCATTCTTACGAAAGCTTCAGTTTTGAGATACATGATTCTGATTGCAGGCATGGATATCACTAATAGGGGACAAGAAGGTACCAGCCGATTCCTGATGGTCAGACTAAATTAACCTTGGTCCTTGCTGCATTTGTTGGAGCATAAACTTAATGGCACTTGGTACGAGCGATCTGAGAATACGAGTCGTATGTGTCCAAACTCCATCTTCTAATGTGCTCTTGCACCAATACTCATGATTCTGCTGCTTAGTTACATTATGCTCTAGTGGGCTAACATATAGTTTGTGGATGAATGATGACTCGTAGAGAACGTCAGTCAATACTTCCTACAGTAAATGTTGCCTGCAGTACGAGTTATTAGACTGGCTATAAGTAGTTCACTGGCTCAGTATTGGTCTTCACTTTTTGTATCCACTGTTTTCCTGCTCGGCATCTGTTGGGTCTGTATTGCTTCTGGTTTTCTGTGGCATCCACTTTCTACCAGCAGGCTGGATCCATGTTGCACTCGTTTCTTATCGGCTTAATGCTTGACGGTACTTTTGACTGATTTTCTGATCGTTCTTGTCAGCATTTCTTGATTGAGTCACGGAAAGGTAGATTTATACTATAGAGATCTATGCTTGTAGCAGCCTACTCTGACAATGCCGGTGCTCAAGACTTCGGATTTCAAAGAAGGCATGTATCCAGCAAGGACCGCCACATAACTTTGAAGACATGTACTTGATAAAAAAAAAAAACGAATCAATGAATCAATCAAGGGTGTAGTATCCAACAAAGGGACCCCTTATCTTTCTAATACCTATGTGAAATCTGTGAGTTACCTGTTGCTCGTTTCCTACAAAATTACAGCAATGGAAAATACCGATAAATGTTTTGTGCGTATGTGTGTCACAGTGTGCATGATTTGTCTATGCGTGCAGCGGGGCAAGCTGCCGTTTCTCCTACTTCACTGCGGAGCCGATGACTGCCAAGGAAGCATCCCTGTGGTAGGATCGGCAAGATTTGCAACAACGAAGTCCCTCAGACGGGTGTCCCAAACCTCACAGAACCTTAAGTGCCAATTCGGCGGCTCAATGGCCTCTGTTCCAAGTCCAGGTGCCCTATCTCTTGACCCTTCGTTTTGATTCTCTTGCCAGTCAGCTACATAAGTAGAAACCCTCCTGTAGAACTTGGCTTTGAAACTCTCCCACGCTTGGTACTTATAATGATTTATCAGGATCGTCCCCGGCGGCATATTCAGGTATCTGAATCCCTTTCTCAGTCTGAAGTGATGGACTGCATTGAGAAGGGTATCATCGAGGGCATCAGGACGTGCGATAGACTTGTGTCTCTCTGGGCTCTGGAGTCGGCAAGTGTAACCCGAAGTGACCCCTTGGACCGGAACTGAGGTCAACCCTGATGGACCGAAGCTGTAACAGGTAGTCCTCATCTCAGCAATGTTGGCAGCAGAAGATGTAAGGTTGGCCACGAGTTCACGCAGGGAGTTTTGGCCTGGATTGACCATAGCATTATCACCTCGATGCCTTGGAGAAGGGAAATAGAAGAACTCATCAACATCAAAGAACGCAACCCAACTGCACTGATCCCTCGCTCTCAGAGCACAATGTGAGAATCCCGCTTCCTGAGACTTAATCCACGGCCATACATGCCTGGTAACGTTATAGTTTTCCTCATCAAGCTCTTCGATCACATCTTTCAGGTCATCATCACTGTTATTGTCGTAGACGAACCATCGTTCCACTCCGAGCCAAGCATGGTACATTATCCATTCTCTGATGGCGGAAGCTTGATTCCACACCATGGTGCACGCACAAAGCTCGTACTTCCCATCTCCGTCTCTTTTCCCCTGGCTCGACCCCCTCCCTCGAATCTCCGCCACTGATGGTATTATCATTTGCTGCAGGTGACCTCTCCCGTGAATCCGAGTTGTCATACTGATCGTAACCTCGACTCTCTCAGCCTTCCTGATGTACATCTTGACATCCTCGGGAAATGCACACCTGACGACCTCCTGAGCAGCCATGATTGCCTTGGAGGTATGCACCTCATTCCCATTCCTCCCTGTGGTTCCCCACACGAAACGACAAGTAAACTGATTCGGGTCGGATTCCCTGTCGGGTCTAAGATTCAATCCCTTGACAAACAACACAACCGATTCCTCCCCATCCATCACGGCCTCATATGTCATCATATCCCACTTACACACTCCTCCACCTCTATCAACACTCGCCGCTGTATCACCCCGGCGCCACCTCAGACCCACAACCGCCGAGTAATTCCTGGCTGGTGCCGGGCACCTGACTATCCACCGGAACTCGTCGTACCCATCAGCCGACAAGGCGGGTCGGACATCAAATTCCTTGTTCACTCTTCTATCCAAATCGGATTCATTCAACTGCCTGTGATATAAGCACTCAATATCTTGACTCCTATATCTTTCATCTGCTTCCTTGTTCACACCAACAATCACAAGAACACAGTACGGAAACAACACTTGTTTCTGTATCCTCAACTCGGGCAGTCTATTCGAGACGAGTCTGGTGGGGTTTCGGAACCCGACGAGCCCGACCTCCTGGATGTGGATGTGGTGGGATAGGAAGAGGAGGAAAGGGAAGAAGGAGAAGCATAGGATAAGAGCTTTGATACAGGTGTTTGAGGAAGGTGATATGATGACCCGTTTTCTCTTTCGGGTATCCATAATTGGGATGCGGGTTGAAAGGAAAATGGAGGAGAATTGAGAGACAGTTGATGAAGGGAAAGTGGTGGTGTGGTGGTTAATGGGTGGGTAGTGGGTAGTGTAGATCTGGGGTTGGTGTTGGGGGTCGGGTTGTTTTCTGGGGGAGTGTGTGAGTCGCCGGGTCAGAGAGAAAGAGAAAGGAAGGGAGAGGAGGGAGAGAGCAAGCCAGTGTGGGGAAGACGCGTTAGATTGACAACAAGGAGTCATGGGAGAGTTGTCTGAAGTTTTACTCTGATTTTCAAAGGTGTAGAAGGGTGTAAAGTATATATATATATATATTTTATTCGAATTAAGAGTAAATCTCTCTCAATAATTGTACGAAATTTAAGAAGATTATTCTGAAAAGATGAAAAGAAATCTAATGTTGTTAGGAAATAGCCAAATAATGATTTTGAAATAAATCTACCAGGAGAAGCAGAAATGGATTTCTTACAAAAGGATGGTCGTTGTCTTTGAACAAATCATTCATAAAATTTTTATATCCAACGAAGATTACGCTGCAAAAATATGCTTTGTTGAAAGAGATTTCATAATCTTCAACTTGACTAATCAGCGTTCAGATAAGGAAACCCAATGTATAAATTTCCACCAGATAGGACCTCTGCTAATTTGCTCTCACCTTGGCCTTTGTCTTTGGTGTTTCTTCCGTCTTTGAAATTTATATATGATAAGCAGTGTTCCTTTATTCACCATATGAGTATATCAAATAATCTCAAGTATATCATTGCTCTACGTCGCTTTCTGGTTCTAATAAAAGATAAGCATTATCTTTGTGTCTCTTTTTTGGCTAATAGTAGCTGACAAAAAAAAAAATGAGCGGGTGCATCAATTCACGTGATAAGTTACGAAAAATCTGTATCATGATTCGCTGTCACTCAGTGTTGTTCGAAGGCTACTTCCCCCCTCACGCATGTCTTGAAATGTTTTGATCCGTTTATATAGTGTAAAATTTATATGGATTTTGATGAAGAAATAATTTTTTTTTATGATAATGAAATTTATTGTAATATTTATGATAGAAGGTAATGGATATATTATAATAAATGATATTAATTGTATTTATTTTGATACTTATCAAACAAAAAAAAATTATAATTAATATAAAACGAAATGAAGATTCAATTGTTTGCAACCTGAAAACAATGAATGAAAGAAATAATCAAAGAGAAGTACAAAATTATAAGTTAATTGAAAGAGTCATTAATCACTTAGGTTATCCAGAGAGTCTTTAATTCTGAGCCGTATGCCCTGCAAAGCTAGTTTGAGCCCATAATGCTGTTGATATAAGGCTTGTAACAGTAGATCAGATGCAGTTGGATAACTGGTACCTTTCAGGTTTCTTTATAGGCTTTTTAGCATGTTATGCATCTGTTTCGGCTCTCCCCATCACTATGATAAAGAGTGTTCAATGTATTGTGTTTAGTATCCAATGCATTTTATAGGAACTTTTAATATGTTTGGTTGATGGTATTTGGCTGGATGGTTATTGTTTGTATAAAATAATTGTAATACCATGAGTTAAAAGACCCAACACTATTAAGTTAAGAGCTTATGAGAAAAATCAACTAATATTTCATGGATGGATAAGTTTCACATCTTTTAAGATGACGGTAAATACTCACCATACAAAATGTGAATAGTATTATATAAATATTCTTATTTACTGTCTAAAAATATAAAATTTTTTGGACCCCAATTTACTCATTGATCTCCATTTCTATATTGAGACTGACTTAGACATAGGACACGATCTCCGAGGATCACCCTCCGTGTCCGACTAACTGAATTTGTTATTTCCGGTTTGCGTAGATTCCGTGTATGGATCAGGACCCAATAGACTAACAGCCCGTTTTAGACGTCTAGATTCAAGAGTTCAGGCCCACTTCATGAGTTTAACTCAAACAATTATCTTCTTTATAATCCTAATTTTAACATATATGCTTGATCAATATGTGACATAATATGCACAAAGTTGTGTGTGACAAATAAGATTAATCTTGGGATTTGAAGTTGTAGATTATTTCAAAATGTGACATAACACAGTTCTGCTTAGCTCTTAACGTATCCCTCGTTATAATTGGACGTTTGGAAGTTTACCTCACTACTTGAACCTAAGTCCTCGACTACCTTGTCACTCACATTGTTCTTAAACTAAGGATGAACTATCATGGTAAGTTCCATGTTGCCCCCGATCTTTACCAACGCACGTTGATCCAAAAAGCTAAGAGCTTGATTTCTTTTCGAAAATCTCAAAGTTCGAATCCCGTTCATAAAAAAAAAAAGAAATGTCTGAAAAACTTTGTCCATGCATCTTTCCTGACTCAAATTTTAAAATGAACGCTTGAACAAACATTCTAAAATTTGATTGAAGTTCCGCTTCTTCTAACGAGAAGTTGTCCTCTCACGTAAGAGCATTCCAACATAGTACTCTCAATAGTATGCCCTTCCCACCCGAGTAAGAATAACACGCGTACAACAATGTTAAGTAATGTTACAATGGGTAAAAATGAAATGGAACATCTCTTCCTTGAACAACCTACAGACATCTACGTAGCAACTATCCAGAATGAACACAATTCAAACGTCTAATGCTGAAAATCACACCAAAGTTTTTACCTCGACACTCGGACCAAAGAAATTCTATTTAACTTATTATCGCCATGTTCAATTCTAATTTCCCACCACCAGCAGTCAGACAAAAATGGGGTTTGAGAGAGCACACCTGTCTCATCATCTTAAAATTACACATTCGAGGTCTTGCCATTTGCCAAATTTATTTCGCGTCCGAAGAATATACAGGAAGATCAAGGAACTACTGGACCTTCCATCAAATCTGAGCACCCCGAGAACTTCTGCAGCAGCTGCAGTGTAGATTCTTGAGAAAGAATGGCAAGAGACTGATTGATTGTTGCAACAAGATCCAACTTATCAGATAGAAACCGATACCAACATGACAAGGGAAAAAGACTGGATGCAATCACAAAAAATAGTCGGGGGTCTTGCGAGTTGTGTCAGGTTCAATCTGCCTTGGTGCTGGATCAAACTGTAAGAAGTTCTGTTCCATGTTCTCCCCAATCTCAAGAATAGCAGCCATGTTTCCGCAGCGGTAGCAATAATTTGGAGCGCTAAATACGGTCACAACATTCTTCTCCTATAATTGAAAAAAGGGAGAAACAGGGATTCTTATGGAAGAAGCCGATGAAACAAGATGGAGTACGAACTGGATGTTGATCATTTTACAAACCTGGCACCAATTGTAACCTTCCATTACTAGCTGGTGGGCTCTTGAAATGAGACTGAGCCCGTTGGTGTGGTTGAACTGGGTAGCTATATCCTGTCCGAATGTGTACCCAGCGCCCCTAGGAGATATTCCCCAACCACATCGATCATCAGGATCAGACCACAAGAGATCGCACATGGGTCCTTCGTGTGGTACCTGTTCCATGGATCCAGAATACACAATAAACCAAACAGCACAGAATTCATATTCAGAGGCACAACTCCTACATAGAAAACATAATGGAAAACCAAATAGGAAATCAATCCTACCTCCTGTATGCGATCCAAAGCTCGGATATTGTCCAATGTATCCAAAGATGGGGAAAGCCCTCCATGCAAGCAGAACACCTGAAGGCTAGGATATAAATCTATGTGCCAAAAAGAAAAATATAAGGTAGAAAAAGGTATGCACAACATAAACCTGACTCTCAATGAGTGCTGTGAGAGGCAAATAATCAAACAGGTCAGTAAAATGCTTCCAGACATTGGCATTGCCATATTTTCTCAAACACTCGTCGTAAAATCCATACCTGCATAAGCACAAAAGATATATAAGAACATTTTGAATAACCATAATGGTAAAACAGGAAAATCATGAATATGATATGGCACCAAGCTCAATATTGTTCGCAGGAGAAAAGAACTTACCTTTATGCTTGCCTTAATCCTTAATATAATACAAATAGTAATCAACGGGTAGCAAGTAAAAATGGAGTAATGCTGGCAAGCAATAATGTGATATTTAGAATCTTGTTCCAAAAGTAGGGTGAAGGCAACGGACACAATCCCTAAACTTAGTCCTGGTAGTACATTTTATACCAGGAGAGGGGAACACCTGCATTGATTACATGAAAACATTGACCTTGCAAGCTTGCAGTACTAATTGCAACTATGTTCTCATCGGATATAAAACACCAAGTTTGCATGAAATGAGAATGGCGAATCCAATGACGAAAGTTTTAGGGAGTCAGCCATGGGAATGAGTAACGCATTGACCATCACAAATCAACAGGCAAATCTTAAGAGCAGAGGGGTTGTCAATAAACTATGCACAAGCTCGATTGTTAAGTAATGCAACATAAGTCCTCAACTAGCATCGCTTTCAGCTGAATCAGGTGGGGTATCACAAACTTGAAATAAAATCTGTTACTGGTACTTTTAAAACACTGAAAACAAACAACTAAAGGAAACTGGGAGTAAAGGAATGTGGCAGCAACCTTTTAAGAAAAAGGAGTAACATATACTCCCTCCATCCCACAAAACATACAACACTTGCCTGATTTGAATGTCCCACAAAAAATGCAACACTTTCATATTTAAGAACTTTTTTTTATAATAATACCAAAACACACATACTTTTTATTTTATATCACATCAACTCATTCCACTATATTTCCTCCATTTCTTTTCCTCACTCCTCTCTCTCACAAAACCAAAAGAACAAATAAGTCATTTGTATAAAATTCAACAAACGTAAATTTCCGCGTCAGTCAATTTCTTGCATCTTTTATGGGATGGAGATGGCGGGAGTAATAGAATTGGCTAAAGAGAGGGTAAGAAATCTTGGAAAGGCTGAGAAGATGTGCACTTCTGTTTTAAAGCAAGAAAAACTAAAATCTTACACTTGAGTTATTTGCCGACTCTCATGGTTCCCTCTAAGGATAGTAATTCTGTCTCTATAACGAACTTTAAGGGCCACCAAAAGTGTTACTGTTTCAACTGAATAGTAACCACGATCTGCAAAACCAAAAAATAAGATAACGGTCATTAAAAGTAAAAAAAGAAAATATTGGGAGCTGAACTACTCCCTCTAGTCTAGGCTGAAGCTTGAGTTAGTACAGTCAAAGACCAAAGGATGGAGAAAAAGGATCTAATACTGACCAAAGCCAAAAGGGAATTAAGATATATAAAGATTAAAAATTATGTCCATTGCAATAACACCACTTGAATGCCAACAGATCATGAACATTAGGAACTAAAGTCGGAAGCATAACCCATCAGGATATGATTATCAAGCTCGACTTGATGATAGTGTCCATGGCCAGATACATACAGATAAATAAAAAGATACTGAGACCAGCATAACATATGCCGCATCAGTGACTTCATCAAACAAAACACATCTGCCAATTTCTATGTCAATTAGGTTCCATTACGAAATTATGTCTGGTGCCATCTGCCTGAAAAATTATTATCAAGATAATGCTTCGCGGATGCTGCCACTAACAAAAGGAGGCAGTCTGTTTCATTCAGCCACATTCATATCGGCAATAGGAGTCTTTCTACTTCATTCACTGTTTAGACCCTCTCCAACAAATAAATAAAATTAACAGCTATTGTCTGCTTAGTAAGTCAGTGGTGACCGGACCAAACACAAAATTTTCCCATCGAGCTAACTTGGTGTCATTTAAATATCTCTCATATTTTCACTCATGTCGCTTTTCCATGCACCGCCACATGCATATAGATGCCCTTTAACTTCCAAAACAAGATAAGCAACCAGTTAACATTTGTTTCTGAAAGAGATCAAAACATCTTCGTTATCTTGAGTCCTACCCTTAGATTAGCAATGCGGAGCTTATCAAACCAATGGCTCAAATTGCCTTTTTTGGATCAGCCATCATAACTTAAAGATGACATTTGAACTATTTTGAAACAGTGACCTAAATAACCAGAAGTTGTTAGCCCAGATATTTCCTTGGTCCTACACTCAGAAGCAACATTGAACTCTAATGTATCAATTCCTCTGGACAGCACCTTGTGCTCCATATCCATGTTTCCTTTGTGGACTCTCATAGTAAAGCTGTGAAGGAAGAATGCCTCCAATGTAACTCACTCACAAGTCATGTGACGAGGAAAGTGCAAGTGAATCGCTGTTTAGGACTCCAAGGATAACCATATTTCTTTGAATACATGTCATGTAAGTTGTAACACATTTGGATTCACTAAATTACTTATGCATGTGATAAAGCACCAGCAACTCATCTGAAGCACTTGACAAATATGTTCACCACCAAATTTGCAAGCTGTATCGTCTCCACAACTAGGCATGTCCTGGTCTTTTCCTCTCTTGAACTACATATGGATTCCCTTTCTACAAACTATACCCGCTATCAATGTCGATATCTAGAGATACATTTGTATGCCACCCAAAACATCGAATGACATACCTCTCAATCGTAACTTAAATTGGAGCACAAAAGTTCCCACCTCAATCATGGTGATTTTAAATAATTTACAAACAGAATGGAAGGTACCAAAATCCAAATGCAACAAGTAACATCAACTATTTAGACTGCTCTTTAGAAACCACAATTATGTACCTCGTTCTCGGACTTGCACAAGGGATTTTACAACCTCAAAACCATGATTCGAAACATTTTTTAAAAGCTCACCCGAATTAAACCTGGTTGCACCCAATAACCTGCTAACCGAAGGGTCATTTAACAACACAATACGCGGTCAACCAACATAGATTCTACGTAATGATAGCCTAATCACCCATAAAATTGGATTTCATTCCCTCAAAAACCACATTATTGACATTGCCAATCAATTCTTCCCTCCAAATACCAGAATCGCATATTTATCACGCGAATCGAGATTACGTGGCCGAAAACTGACCTACATAATCGCCCATGAACAGGTAATTAGTATCGGGCGCATTCCCTCCGATCCGAAACAACTCAATCAGATCATAAAACTGTCCATGAATATCACCACAAACCGTCACCGGACACTTGACCGGCTGCACGTTCCATTCCTCGACGAGGATCGCTCTCGCTTGATCACACAGCGCCTTCACCTCTCCCTCCGACAACGCCTTGCACTCCATCAACTGCTCGATCTGCCGATCCAGATCCGCGTGAGACGGCATCACTTCACCCCCTCGCAAATCGCAACTCGAATCTCACACACACCACAGATCCGATAAGAATCGAACGAGTCCTCGTCTCTAGATCCGATTTCCTCGATCGATGGATTAAAAGCTAGGGTTAGGGTTTCGATTTGGGGATTAATGGAGATGCTGTTGTGGTGGTGGAGATTGGTGGCGGCGGCGGAGATCGAGTGGCGCCATTGAGGGAGGAAACAAGAGGAGAGGGGGAAGGTGTACGGAGTTTCTCTCTCTAGAATGAATGGGTGATTTCGGATCTGCGAATTTTGTGATGCGATGTTGTGGTGTTTCTGTTTCTAGAAAAGTAAGGGGGGAGGAGATGGATGGAGGAGAGGATGGGGTGAGAAATGAGACGTGGGACCCTTATGTTTGGCGAAATGAGATTTGAAGACGATGAAAATGAGGATAGTCAAATGCAAAAAGGATGTTTATTGTTAGCATTTATTGAGATATATTTAATTTATTCTTTTTTTTTTTGGAATTTTTTGAATTTTTTAATCATTTAATGTTTACTATTTATTTATTTTTATCAATATATAATAGCAATATCATATTTTTCAATAAAAAATACATAAAGTTGGATAATTAGTTTTTGAAAATCAATAAGAAGATTGTGTATTCTTTCCTTCTTATCCATACGTCCCAAATAAATTATGATATTTTAAGATCTAATTTAAAATAATTTTTTTAAATAAAATTATTATGAAATATTAATGATATATTAAGTTATAAATTTTAATGTTAAATCATTTTAAAATTTTTATGACATAATTAAAAATAAGAACGAAACATATCGAAATGTGAATCATTTTAAAATTTTTATGACATAATTAAAAATAAGAATGAAACATATCGAAATGTGTTTTATTGTAATTTATTTCGAACGAAAGAATATAACTTTTATAATATTGATTGAATATACATAATTTTTTTTTATCTTGTTTCACTTTTTATCATATAGAAGTTTTCAAACGTAGAAACGTTATAAATAATTCAATACAAATATACAAAAATATAATAGAATAGAGGGAATAGCATACTAAATAGTGAGCATTGTATATTGACGGATGAAATTTTGAATGTATTTGTGAAAAATGACGCATGATCATTCATGTGATATGAGTTAATATATATATATTCATAAACTCACGAGTAAAGTTGTTGTAAATATATTCACACCGAGGAAACATTATAATAGAAAATTATATTTTTAATTATATAATTTTTTGTCTCATAATTCTTATAATAGTTTGATTTTAACATATGTCGATATAAAATTTTGACATATGTTATTATGTTACTGGATGAATAAATATAATCTTTTTTAAAAAAATTAAAATATTTTTCTTAAAACGAATAACGAATTTTTTTAAAAATATATATTAAATAATATAAAAATAAAAAAATATTATAAGAATGATCAGAACGAAAGAAATATATTATTGTTATTTTGATGCCATCTCGACAAACAGTTGATGAATCATACTAGAGATTTTTATTTTTCTTGTTCATTCTTATTTTCAAAAGTTTTCAAAGGTTCAGTGACCCCAATCACCCAACTACTAGTACTCTCCGTATACTGCAAAAACCCTCCTCCGAAAATCGCAACACCATCGTCTCCGCCTCATTCACCACCCTCTCTCAATTCTCTCCTCTCCTCTTCTACATTTCCGCTGAGAATCTCATCGATCTCCCTTTGCATCATCTCGCTCGGAGTTCATACTTCTCTTCTCAACTCCGTTCTCACTTTTTGGTATCGTATCTTGGTCTTACCAGTCATCATTTCTTGTTATTCGTTGGATGTACAGCTAGGGTTTATGTTTCTCGTTGCTTAACTGTTGATGATCGATGAATCACTCGGGGGTTATTGTTTTTTTTATGTGCGGTTGTTTATGTATGGTTGTTTTGTGTGGTATGAGAGGGGTTGAGTTTTTTGTGTTTTGTTTTCAGTCTTGATTGTTGCTTTGTGTCTAGGATTGCGAGTTTTTCAGGGTTCTGGTTTGGTTGATGTCGGAGTGGGAGGGTGGGTTGCGAGTTTCGTCGAGTTAGGGTGGGTTGAGCGATTAGTGGTTTAGTTGTTGCCGGGGCTTCGTTTTGTGGATGGGAATCGAGATTGATGATGTTCGAATTGACGTCTGTTGTGCAATTGGTTGTTTAGTTGGCATTATGGTTTAGGTGATCGTAATCTGGAGTTTTTATGTCCGTGTTGTCCTGTTCGACATGTTGAAATTTAGGGTGGCTTCTTTGTTTATATTCGTGCTTCAGTAGAAAAGTTTTGTCCAATTTTCAACAATATTAATTTTGTGATGTCGCTTCATTTTCATGGCGTCTTGTCATCTTCTTAGATAACTCTTTGATCCTAGTCTGTTCTGTTCCTTGTTGCTAAATTCATAATTGTTTTTTTTTTTTGGACTCTCATGTATGATCCAAGTTTATGAGCAAGAGCCCTATTTCAGTAATTTATCTAACTGCAACTTCTATTAATCATGCTAGCATCATTTTCATCTTCACAAGTTGTAAAAGGTTGAAGTCATGGCTGGAGCTTTAGTTCAAATTCGTGCTGTCCCAGCTTCATTCGCTACACATAGAAATGGGAGATCGGAAAGAACTTCAAGTGGGCAAAGATCTTTTATTGTGATGGCTTCCCTTAAGGTCCCTGCTGTTAGATTAAGAAGCATCTCAAGCTTGCGGCCGTTTAATGATTTTGGTTTTCTAGGAGTTCCTAAGCGAGATTTGTACTCTACAATGATGGACACCACCTGTTTTAATAAAGAAAAGGCTCGCAGAGGTGTGGTCCAAGCTATGTTTGAGAAGTTTACTGATAAAGCTATCAAAGTTGTGTTGCTTGCCCAAGAGGAGTCAAGGCGTCTCTGCCATAACTATCTCGGCACAGAACAGATTCTATTGGGTATTATTGGTGAAGGCACCGGAATCAGTGCCAAAGTTCTGAAGTCCATTGGTATCAATCTGAAAGATGCATGCGTTGAAGTCAAGAAAATAATTGGCAGAGGAAATGGATTTGTAGAGGTTGAAATCCCATTCACACCACGTGCTAAGCATGTCTTAGAGCTCTCGTTGAAGGAGGCGCGCCATCTTGGTATTTGAATTCTCACTTGCGTCTTGTTATGAAAGTCAAAATTTAATCATTATTTTCTGTAGTACTTCTGTTCTTTTCATGTCGATTCCAAGTAGAGTAAAGTCCCTTGATGTGGCTGATAAGATACTAGCATTGGTCTGCACAGTAGGTGAAGACCATGAAATTTACCTCGCGTTGATGAATCTCAATTCTCATGTTCTTATAAACTCTTGGTCTCGCTGACTAGTAAGGATGCACTCATGGGAATCAGCTTGAATATACTTTATTCTTCTCACAATCTGATTGTATTTCATGTGAGGGGTCTTTGGTGTTGCACATCAACAGCAACCAGGCTCTGTTATTAATCATGGAACATAAGGCAAATAACACCATAGCTTCTTTTCATTAGGAATGGAAGGGGGGATTGTCTGTTGCAGATAATGTGCTTGTTTAGTTGTTTTGTGATAACATGGTTTGTTTCGTTGACGTTAATTTTTCAGCTTTCTTGTTTTATACCTCCAAGCTGAAATGGGCTGATGGAGACCATCTTTCCTTTGCAGGCTGAAATGTTCATGTTTTGATGGAAAGCATCTCACGGTGTAAGCCTATGTACAGGATTACCTCGCCCAAGTCTTGCTATTAATGTGACTGTTTGTTACTGGGTCTTTGAGCCATAACACTGCATATAGCACTTCTATTTAACATCCTCGATACCTTCTGTTGCGTAGGTGTGAATTGCACATTATTGGTATTCTTATATGCAGCTTAATCAACTTATTTGCTTGTGCTGGATGACTTCATTGTACAGTGATGGCTTTTTGGCTGACAAAGCAATTGACGTGATTGATGAAGCTGGCTCTCGTGTTCGATTTGGCTAGGCGCGGGTAGGATCCTTTCTTCTGTTCATGCTATCATGCATCTTGTACCTACTAACCACCCCCAACCCCCTAGCCCCTGCGCGCGACACACACACAACCTGATGTAGTCTGAAGACGAGGTCTGTGTACAGACCGTGCAGGTTCCAGAGGAAGCTAGAGAATTCCAGAATGACCTTAGGCATCTGACAGAAGAGAAGAAAGAAGCTATCGATAGCCAAGATTTCGAGAAGGTAAGTGAATGCTTCGTCTTCCTTATTGTTGTTATATGTATGTGTTTATGTTTTTTGCTTTCCTGTACTTCCTTATCTGGCATCCATTTTACAAGAACTGATGAAATTGTCCACTTCTGACTTGTGAGATACAGTATCTGCTAACAGATAGCTCTTACGTTTATTTACAGCGTTTGCTGCTTTAGTTTTAAAGAGTTTTGGAATTGCAGGGACTGTATTTCTTTCTGGAGAATACGATGTTGACATCAATACTTTGATGTTAAATAACTTGGACTAATATTTAGATTAAGCTACCACCCTTGACAGCATTGTGCGTCATGTCCCTCTTGGTGATGTGGAGTATGGACTCATTTTTCTTGTCTATTGACAAACAGTTGTTTCTTTTCTGGAGTAGTTTCTTTCTAGCTAACCATGTATGCCATATTGGCTAGGTTTCTAAGCGGAAATTGACTTGAAGACACAACTCTCAGCTCTCATAGAGAAAAACAAGGAAATGAGCGAGGCAAAGACTGAGGTTGCTGATGGCAGTCCTGTTGTAACAAAAGCGGACATTCAACTAGTCGTTTCTGCTTCGACTGGTGTCCCTGTCGTGGAAGTGTCAGCAAAGGAATCCGAGCGTCTCCTGGATCTGAAAGACACTCTGCACAAGAGAATCGTTGGTCAAGATGAAGCCGTGGTGGCAATTTTCCGGGCTGTCTGCCGAGCCCGTGTTGGCCTCAAGGATCCTAACCGTCCGATCGCCAGCTTCATCTTTTCGGGTCCCACCGATGTAGGAAAGTCCGAACTGACAGAAAGCTCTAGCAGCATGTTATTTTGGTTCAGAAGAAGCAATGATACGGCTTGATATGAGTGAGTTCATGGAGAGACATACCGTGTCTAAGCTTATTGGTTCTCCTCCAGGATATGTTGGTTACAGCGAGGGCGGCCAGCTCACAGAAGCTATCAGGCGGCGGGCGCACACTGTAGTTCTATTTGATGAGATCGAGAAGACACACCCTGATGTCTTCAGTTTGATGCTTCAGATCCTTGAGGACGGGAGGTTGACGGATGGCAAAGGCAAAACAGTGGACTTCAAGAACACACTCCTCATCATGACATCCAATGTAGGCAGCAGTGTAATCCAGAAGGATCGTGGTCGTTGCAAGTACGGGTTTGACCTTGAATGGGATGATGAAGATGACGGGGAGGACACAAGATATGTTCATTTCAAAGGCCTTGTGATGGAGGAAATGAAGAAGTTTTTCAAGCCTGAGTTCTTGAACAAGTTGGATGACACGATCGTTTTCCGGGAGCTCACCTGGACGAGATAAAAAAAAATCGGCTCAATAATGCTGAAGGATGTGTCCCGGAGGCTGAAAACGAAAGGGATTGAATCGCTTCGCGCAACTGAGAGTTTCATGAATTTGGTTGGGAAGGAAGGCGAGACCCCTTTGAAGGGTGATAATGAAGTTACCGGAGGATGCCATGGCAGAGAAGATGCTTGCTGGGGAAATCAAAGAGGGAGATTCGGTCATTGTGGATGCCGACGAGGACGGAAAAGTTGTCATTCTGAATAGCAAAAACGAGACCCCTGTCCCAACTCCCTGAGAGTCCTCAACGCCAAGTGATACTGAGCATTGATCTCTTCTTCCAGTGGCAGGATGCCCCATCATCTCGATACCAGACGATTTAGAATCACAATTTTGTGCCATGGCATCGATAGTTAGTTATAATCCTGTCAGCTGCAGGTCTTTCAGTGCTTAGATCGATACGAACATGATACCATTGGCTTCAGCTCGCGATGAAGGGCTATCTTGCTTCAGCTCCTGCCATATTCTTGACACATTATTGTTTTGTGGTGTTAATAGTGTTTTTCATTGAACTGATAAACAAAGAACACTGGGTGGCTGCCAATATGATGTAGCTTTGTACAAAGAAAGCTAGAGTATCACGATCCGGTCACATAGAAGTGATACGCGAAAAAATTTGTGTTTTGTAGATTAAGAGATATCAATGATTAGTTTTGTTTTTCTAGAAAAATTAAATTGTACCTTATCGCATTTTTTTGATATGAAAAAATGGTTCATGCTGCAATACAACAGTCAGTTGTTGACTGGTCTTGATTATACAAGTGATTGGTTCTAAAAGATACAAAATCAATTACACCTTTCTTCAGTTTATTATACTGGAAGAATTAGTTGTAACAACTAATTAATCCTTATTGTTGTACCAATAACGAATTGTCTTGAAATATCGAACGATGAAATTGATTCTATATCATTATAGATATAAATTATCGACTCTTGGTTGTTGTTTTGGTTAAAGGGTTGAGGTCTTTGCGGCTCTAAATTGAGTTCAGGTTGCCTGAACTTGATGTACGAGTTCATTACGTGATCTAAGGGTTCACAACATTACTTGCCATAGACTATATACGGAATAAGTTCCAAACCAAACAGCAAATGTATTACTACAAGATGAACATCATTGATTTTACTCCCAGGATTAGTAAAATATCAAAACAATTTTCAGACTTTGGTCATCTCAAAATCAAGATGGTCTCTATTTTGTAACAATCATCTTTTATACTCCCTCCGTTTAATTCAAATTGCAAATTTTTTATATCATTTTATTTAAATTATAATATTTATTTATTTATTATTATTTTTTATATAAAACTATTACTATTTTATATTATATCAATTAATTATATCATCATTTTTTTTCTTTTTTAATTTTGCTCCGCTTCCTCGTTCTCACGAGGAACAAATCTATGTTTACTTCTAAGTCTATCTTGTAATTTTTTTAGGTGCGAGGAGGGAGTATTTGTTAAAGAAATGCCAACTCCTTCGTCCACATTTTCAGCATACAAACATTTCATCATGACCCTAATTCTAATCTCATTTCCCACTAATCCAAATCCAAATCCTGACCCTAATTCTAATCTCATTTCCCACTAATCCCACCTCACTAATCTCAGCTCAGTCAAACCCTAGAAATCCACACCACCAGTCACTGTCTTCCCTCAAATCCCAGTCACTCCCACCTCTCAAATGCTCCGGCCACGGTGCAATGGATGCGGAGCATTCGCAGAGAGATCCACCGAAACCCGGAGCTCGCGTTCGAGGAATTCAACACCAGCGCTCTCATCAGACGCGAGCTCTACCGGCTCGGAATTCAGTACCGGTGGCCGGTGGCGGGGGCCAGCGTGGTGGGGGGGGATGATCGGATCTGGGGAGTCGCCCGTGGTGGCGCTGAGGGCTGATATGGATGCGTTGCTGATTCAGGTTGGGGAGCGATTGTTGGATCGATGATTGTGGTTGATTGATTGTTGAATTGTGTTTTGAGAATGTGCATTGGTGGAATAATGAGAATCCCAAGTGTGGATTGGATTTTGAGTGTGTAGCTTTGGTGATCTAGCGAGTATGCTTGCAGGATAGGAGAATCGAGGAGCACGGTTCAGGAATTGTGATCAAGAATCGGGATATGATGACTGGCGTTTATCTTTGAAGTGTGTGTGAGGACGAATGAGGCTTATTGTGGTAAGAGATGAACACATAGACACGAATTTTACGTGGAAAAACCAAAAGGAAAGACTATGGTTTTGACTAGTAAGTGGATTGGGATTCCATCTTAGGATGCGTGATGGTCGATTTTGGATAGTCGATGGATCGATGTCTAAACTAAGCTCTTCATACTTGTGTTTACAGTTCTATGCTACTCTTTATGGTTTATACTAGACTGTGAACACACCTAAGTAATGAGATGTTTGTATCATGCACCGCGGTGCACCTACTTGTGAAAACTAGTTACACGTATGAAGGCACGGATGACAATGAGAAACATGTGGCATAGTTCATGCACTGAAAACAAGAAACACGTTCCCATAGTCACTTACCTGCTATCTTCGGGTTGCATATTGTTCAACGATATCCATTTGGAGTTGTCGCATCACGTCCTGGAGAGTTTCTTGCGTGCTGTGGAAGCTTCAAAGCAAAAATAATCAAGAACAAGAATCATCGTGCCCTTGCAGAACATAGTGAGTTTATGCAAGGATCGGACGACCCAGTTTTAGCAGCTGCAACAGCGATAATAAGCCTGCAGAATATTATTTCGAGAGAGGTGGATCCATTTGCTCCTCAGGTACTGTCTTGTGTATGCACTGATGTGGACCCTTTGCTCCTCTGCGGTATCACTGAAACTAGAAGCATTGGTTTCAGGCAGATCCTGATCTCCCATTCCCATATATAAATCCCAAGCACCACCTAGGCCACTTCCCACTGCCACAGAGTATATTTTTGGACAAAATTTGGATAGTGGTGCAACCACCAAAGCCTAGGCGCACTCTTTGGCTGATTTTTTTTTTTCTAAGTTGATATTTTGTCTCCCTTACCTCATCTTGTCGGAAAATCCAGGTTATTACAGTAGGAAAAGTTGAAGCAGGGAACGGAATAGTTGAACTTTCTGGGACATAGAGAGCTTTCAGTAAGGAGAGCTTTAATGCCCTTGTCCCAAGAATTGAGGAGGTACATTTCTGCTTTAACATATGTTACCTGTTTACTGTGGACTGAAACTGTTGTATGATAAGGGTGAAATTTATGTTGGTTCATCGCAGGTTATACGAAAGCAAGCAGCAGTGTATCAATGTAGTGCTGAGATCGATTCATTTGGGGGAGATACTATAAACATTCCTCTTGGGGGAGATACTATAAACATTCCTCCAATAATCAACGCTAAGCTGGTTTATGAACATGCAATGGGAATTGCACATGAGATAGTCGGGGAAGAAAACACTAGATTGGCTTCTATCTCCATGGGAAGCGAAGACTTCGCCTTCTACTTGGATAAGGTACCAGGATGCTTTCTTTTTCTAGGCATTAGAAATCCAAGAACTGGATCTATTCATCCTCCGCATAGCCCTTACTATAAGATTGATGAGGATATCCTACCTATTGGAGCTGCTTTACACGCTACATTCGCTCTGTCCTTGCTTTGAAGTATATGATTCTTTTCTTTGTTCATTCTTGGTAAGTTGATGTAGGGATATTATTTGATTTCAAGTTGAGTTTTAAGTTTATGGCCCTTTAGTTTAGTTTAGCCATATTCCTCAACTGTGTCGCCATTGTGTGTCGTTCTGTCTCTCCTGGAAGGTGAATTTCTGGTGATTTGCCGATGGACCAGAACAATCCCAGTCGACAACCCTTTACTATTTCCAGGGTTTTCATTGTCATGGTTAAGTAATGAGGTAGTGAACCGATTAACAAGGATTGGATGAGTAAGTGGAAGTCGATAAGATGACAAGGAGACTGGAGGCCTACCAACTACAAGCATCCTACTTGTAATCGCAGGGAACACACTGCACAGAACCACAACAAGAACATTCTCGTAGAGAACCAATGACGGACACTTCTCCAGGTAGCTCCCTTCCCGTCCCTCATCATCATTTGCAGAACTACTAAGAAATTGATCACTCCTTGATGAATCTTTGGAAATGATCTCTTGTCGGTTGATATTTGCGGATTAAATATGCAATGGTAGGTTTTCAAAGGATCGCCTGAAAGTAATACTCCTATAATGCTAGAAAGATAGGGAAGATCACAGGAAGCCATGTTATTCAGCCTAGTAATATCCCCTGGTTTGACAATGTGGTCGCAACTTAGTTTCATAGTCTTTATGTTACTCTATGTAGCTTAAGTTTGAATGTGTATCCCTACTAATTTTAGGCAAACACGTCTAATACCATTAAACGTATGTGTTGTCTACATTATTGAAAAGATTAACTGCAAGGATGCTACATTTGTAACAAGATCCAACTCTCATAATGAGATACGGTTCTTTTATGCTGTACACTGAAATAACAAGGATTCATAACAATAATCCTTTAAACAATAAAGGTTCAACATAAATATCTCTTACATAAATGGAAGAGAGTGCTGAGTTATTCCTATAGAGTCTGCACATTACCCAATTCGAAACCAGCGACAACATACTCTAGCTCTTGTTCACCCTCTTCGTGATCCTGGCTCGAAGAGGATGCTTCATCACGATTGTGAACTCAGGCTTCTCCTCCATATTAACCTCATCTATCGCTTTCCATTCAAACGTCCACACCAGATTCGCCACGAAATACTCCAGATGCAGCGTTGCCAACCCGAGCCCTGGACATATCCTCCGGCCAACACCAAATGGCATCATCTTGATCTCCCTTGTCCCTGTGATATCAACCTCCACAGCCTTTCCACCCTCTCCTTCCAAGAACCTCTCGGGCCTGAACTCCATCGGATCCTCCCACACCTCGGGATCCCTCCCAATCTCTGCCACCATGAAGTTGATGATAGCGTCCTTAGGTATATGATACCCTCCTAGCTCTGTCTCCTCTGTCACTGCATGTGGCAGCACAAAGTGCCCTGGTGGGTGCCTCCTCAGCCCTTCCAGCACTACTGCCTTCACATAATGTAGCTTCGAAAGCTCCTCTTCCTTCACCTCATCGGCGGATGGGTCAATGGAGCTCTTCAACTCCTCGATCAGCTTTGCTTGTATCTCAGGGTACTTGACCACATTTGCCATAATCCACTGCAACGCCGTGGATGTTGTGTCGGTTCCTGCATTGATGAACTCCGAGCAGAGGGTCACAAACTCCTCTTCCGTCAGCTTCCTCTTGGTGCCATTCTCTTGCAATTCTAGTGCCAACAGGGTATCAACATACGCCGTTACATGAGGGTCGGCCTCGTTGACGGAACCTGCTTCAGTTTGTCCGATCTTGGCATGGTTTTTGCGGGCATTTATGAGGGGGATTACGACGTCTGCCTGTTGCTTCCTCATGTTGTAGAGCTCCGCCCACCGGCGGCACAACAAGATCTTTGTCAGCTTCGGCATGAAATTGAGGACCTCAAAGCGCGCGATGGAGAGAAGGAGCTGCCTGTGGACGGTCTCGATTTGGTTTATCTGTTTCTCGTCGAGCTTGTCTCCGAAACACATGAGGGTCAGGAGGCTGAACATCGCGTAGTGGAAGTGATCAATCACCTGTCATAAACCCACGTCAAAATCAGAAACCATCTCAAACCGAGCTTAAGTAATGTGATACAGGAGGAGCGTGCGAAGACAAAGAAAATCCGTGTGATTTGATCAAATCATTGAACTCGCAAGATACTAAAGGCTTGTTTCGTATGGTGGTTGTTGATGAAACGGATTGATTTATATTTTTTTAAATAGATGAAACGTAACAGAAAATAAGAAAAAATGATTTTCAGGTTTTATTTTTTGATTTATGTGAGTGCAGTATTCAAGTTTTTTTAAAAAAAAACATTTTATTTCAGAAAATATTTTTAGTTTTGATTATTAATTTTTTATTTTTTATTTTTACGGTTTTGGGCAGGGTGATATCAAACAGCTCCTAAGTTAGCCAATTATATAACTCTCACCTTGACTTCGCCGTTGCCGGAGCTGGCATCGGACCCTAGCCGTCCGATCAGTATATCAAGAACCCATCTACGAGCATGTCCGAACGCCCTGACTCTTGCAGGATGCATGATCTCCGCAGTCAGATTCCTCCTCAGCAGCCGCCAAGTCGCGCCATACCCGGCAGAGTTTATATTATGTTGATCACAGCTCACGATCTTCCCAGTGGCCGTTTGCTGCGGGCGATCAGCGAAAACCGCCCCGTTGGTAACAAGAGCCTGATGAGCCAGTTGCCGGTCGAAGATGAATATAGCCTTGCGGCTACGACCTAAGTGTAGGGTGACTATGGGACCGAACTTGGTCCTAAGTGGCTTTAGTATGTTCTCGATCTCGCTGCCTCTTCCGATGAAACCGAGACGCTCGACGAGGGACATGGGCGGCGGCCCCGGCGGGAGGTTTGTAGAGGGTACTGAGGGTGATTTGAAGAGGAGATCGAAGGTTAGTTTGATGAGGATTGAGAGGCACAGTGTGATGGTGAGGAAGAACCATGTCTCCATTTTTGTGTGTCCTGTGTGTTGAGTCTTGTGTTTGTTTTCTTGGTTTGTAAGTGATGATATTTTGATTGGGATTTTGATGGTATTTAAAGTGTCTAAGATTTTGTGGGGTGGAGAATATTTTGGGTGGTGAGATTCAAAGATGTGTGGTTTCCTATATAACTCCGTGTTTGATTTTCTGAGATATATCCAAAACCGATTTGGCTTGGACGAAAAAGCAGAGAAATGAATGAACGATTTTGTTGCTGTGCGTGAGAAATCATTTCCTTTGGTTTTGGGGGGGATATGAGGGGAGAATATTGTCCAAGTCTTACTATTTGAACAGAAAACTTTGGTCATGACATCAAATCTAACTGAAATTGATGGTTTTACGTGAAGATTGATTTGAATGGAGAATAATTGATAAAAAATTAATAAATTTTTTAATAAGATAAAAAGTCTGTATAGGAAAACGATCAGATGAATGAAAGGGAAAAATGATTCCTTGTATAGTGATTGAGGATAAGAATAAAAAAACTGTTATAAATGAATTGATATTTATTATCAATGGATATGGGATTGAATGGTTGGATATTAGATTATTTTTTTCACATCTCGAAGTTTTTGATATCTAAAATTTTATAATCTTGACTAGTTTTAACTTTTCAATATTGATATTTTGATATTTTGATTCGAGAAATCCAATATATCATGTATCTTAAGGGCAAGATTGAGCTTAAGAGTTGTTGGTGGCTGAGATTGTTCATCTACGTGGATAGTATGTTAATATTTCGTCCGTTTCATAATCTTTATAATATTTATTATTTTGGACTGTTCTATAAATGTTGAAACATTTATTTTATTTTTTTTATTTGAAAATAATATTATATTAAAATAATTATAATATCTCACTACATTCCACTTCTTCCTTCCTCGTTTTCTTTAATCATTTCACATCAAACCACCACCACCATCATTGCAAATTAAATATACTAATTAAAATATATCAAATTCAACACATACTTAAAAAATTAATTCGGATCAAACAGGTTCATGTATTCTTAAAGCACTTGAAGATTTGATGCATTTAAACGACTTGAAAATGAAAGAGACCACAAAAACTTTTAGCTAAAACCTTATTTGTTTGTTATCATGAGATTTGCTTTACTTTCTCAATGCTTTTAAATTGACTTGGATGCATTCACATTGAGCTTCTGGGCTGGTTTTGTTTCAATTATCAACAAACTTTTTGTATTGTTTGATTAATCCCTTCACTATTAATTATCCTATGAGCGACAGGCGACGGTCGACATGCGGCGATCGGGCAACAATCGACGTGCGACGGTTGAATGATGGCCGACGGACGACGGAAGACGGTTGAACGATGGATAGCGGTCGGGAGTAGACGGTCGGGCTGTAGCAAGCCGTCGACAATAGGGCGACCATCGATGGTCGCTTGAGGAGCGGACGGTCAGGTGGCGGTGGATGGTCGATCGGTTGGACGACGTTTGATGACGGTTGGTCGACGGTTGACGGACGATGATCAGACGATTGGCGATCGAGCAACTGTTAACGGTCAAACTGCGATCGACGGTCGACTGTCAGGTGATAGTCAACCATCGACGATGGACGGGTGATGGCCGAACGACGACGATCGGGTTACGATCGACCGACGGCTGGTATTGAAATATTTATCGTGCTCGAGGGGGTTAATAATATCTTGGGGAGAGGTGAGATTAATAGTAAAGGGGTTAGAGATGTCATTCCCTAAATAAGAATAGCAATCCTGGTGCTTATTTTCCTATAAAACACACGACAAGTACTAGTTATTCAGTCCTCCCTTTTCGTGGCCTGAAATGAGCTAATTGTGCATGCACAATGAAATTTATACTTTGGAATGAACTGGATGTGCATCGATAGTTCTATCCCAATGATTAAAAAAAGGGTAAAGATTGACACACACAAAATTGATACAAAAACCGGCGTCAGTATACATAATTATTTTATATCAAATCAACATTTGATCCGATCCGATTCCATTGGTCCGGGTCGAAGTTCAAGTATGTAGGGAAAAAAAATCCCACCTCGATAGATTTCGTCGGGTATCGGTCCTATTGGAAATTTGTTACTTTGACCATGATTTATGTTTTAATCGTCGATTGAAATAAAATCGGGATCGTTGGAATTTACATTTTCAGTATATTAACGTAGTATATTTATATTTTTGTAATCAATTTTGGATGAATGAGAAATTAATATTTAAAATTTATTGCTCAATATGATAAGAGGTTGGTTAAGTCCAAATGATGTGACCTAAGAAAAGAGATGTCTATCCTAATGAAAGGGTATGACTCTAGACAATGGGTGCTTCTACTTCTATTATAGATATCAACCCTTTTAGAGTCTTTTTTTGGTGACCATGGATGATATATTCAACATAATCCATCCTAATTTTACACATTGTTTGTATGTATACGTCGATTGAAAATGAGTACAACTCACGCCTCGACTATAATTTAATTGTTGCATATTCTTTTTGGAGTCCTAATCGTTGTTTTGGAATAACGTTTCAGATTTTGAGATTGATACGACGACGATATCCCGCTCATTGAAGATACACAATATTTCAACAACAGATCCAGGATGGTCCGATTCATCCAATTTTTGGTCAAGAATGGGATTTGGGTTTTGCACACCCCTAAATTACTGATGGTGTGAGACTAAAAACTTGTTTCGTATCATTTTGTTGTTGTTGTTTTTTCATCTCATTAATGAAGCAAAAATATTTGTTTTTTATTTTTATTTTTTAAACGGATTAAATGAAAATTGAAAACAAAAAATTATAAAACATGATTTTTCAATTTTTGTTTCATGTGTCATCTTATTACTATAGTAAGATCTTTTCTATAACATATCATTTTATTTTACAAAATAAATTTTATTTTTGTTTTTGATTTTTTGTTTCTCTTGTTGAGTTCGATTTTCATAATTTTGAATTTTATAATTTTGAACAGTAATATCAAACATTTTCACAACAAAATATCTATGACATCAAATAATCCAAATCATAAATTCCAGAATAAATAACATCGAGCAATTCTACGAGTCTTTTGACAAAATTCAATCGCATACCCAAAACCTAAATTTTCGATTCAAACCCTAGAATCCATGACCTATGAAAAAACGATGAAGACGCCAAAAAAAAAATCCACTGATTTGCTCCAGATGGAAGAAAACATGAAGCAGCAAGAGGGTTGGAGGTCTTGAGGAGGCGGCGCAGGAAGGAAAATCTCCACACAGTGAATACGGAGAGAGAAAATTTTAAACTGTATTGACCCGTTGCATTTTTTCGAGAATGTGATAATATAAAATTGGATAGCCCTGCTTGTGGGGAGTCAAAATTGATATAGGGATATATTTGAGGATAAAGAAAAGGAATCCGTTGGACATAAATTTTTTTGCCCCAGTCCCCGCAAGAGGAGATAGGGAACAACTCCAGGAGTCCGCTGCAAGTGCTCTTAGGACCCCCCTTAAATGTATTATGCGTGGTATGGTCCAAAACTTTTCTTTCAAACATTATAATATATGTTTTTTTATTTGATTTATTTTTTTCATTTCAGATAAATTATGATTTATTGATTGAACATAAATATTTTAAAAAATATTGACTTAATTTTTTTACTTGAATATCCTTGTGAATGAATGGAGGATAGAATTGTGAGTGGATGAGGAGAGAAAAATTAATGAAATAAATATGATATAATGTAGTGATATTTAGGGGATTTTATCATTTTAAGATTACTTAAAATAAAAATATTATAATTTATGTGGGATGTTGTTTTTTAATAATATGTCGTCATTATCATTAACCAATCGTTTTTCAATCCTCAACCATCGTTACCAGTTTTTATTAACACAAACACACACATGTTTGATGAATGCATTTCCGGTATCTTAGAGTTTTAATTACAGATCTCATGTATAAAATCAATATTCAATCAACATTAGTTTCGTGTATGATTTGTTTGCTGGCAAATACTGTCTAGTACATGCTATTACTATGAACTAATACTTTTGATGAACAGATGAGGTAACTTCATTATTCAGTTTCTCGTTTCACATTAGCCACGCATATGTTGGATAGTGAAGACAGGCATCTTTTTCCTTGAGGACGAAGTGAAAAGGAAACCAGCGGAGAGTAACGACAACTTTGAAACCAACGCGTGATGTTTCGCTTCATCAAGCCAATAAATCTTGTTGTGAACCATTTTTATTCAGATGTGGTTTCAAAACCATACAACATGAGAGAGTTACTCTGTTATATTAGTATTAACAAGTTTAAGATTGTGCCACATGAACCGTAAAACATTGTTCTTGTTTTTGGATTGACATTTTGATGACGATTCTAACACGAACAATTTGCCATCAGTTGAGACATAATTGACAATATGTTTTTATTTTCTTTTTTTTGCACCTATATCTTAACTTCGCCTTATTTTCAAGCATTGATATTAAAATATTTCCGAAGTTCCAAGTAAGACTAGAAACGATTGATCATCCCACTAGATATCATGGAACATTTCTTGTTCTACTAAGTCTATGTCACCAGCCGACATGACAGAACACCAAAGCAAGAAAACACCATGTCTAATATCTATATTTAAATAAAGATTTAGGGATTATATATATTGATACATCATATATTAAGAATAAAACAATAATTTAGATTAAAATAATTAAAATGAAAGATTGAAATTAAGTCATTTTTTAACCTAAAAAAAATCTTATTCATCTTCTCCTATCCGTCACCCAAACCCAAGCTGCCATTAATTATTCACCCTCCAACCATCCACGAACTAAAATCCCACAACGATTGCTAGCAACAACGAACTCCAGCAGAAACTACTACCTCCGGGGAAAGAATTGAGGCGATTAAGCGGGTTCCATACACATCGACATTTTTAGGAGAGACATCGAGCTTGGGAGAAGGTAGAGATTCGATCATGGCCATGACTACCAGGATACAAGGGGAGCAAACCTTGGAAGTTTCGGTTGAGACAGAGGGGTAGATTTTGACTTGCAAAAACTTCCATTCCGTTTCCGAGGTGAATACTCGAATAGGGAGAGGGACCTTCGGAATCGAAATTGGTGTTTGAACTGGAATCTGATTCAGCCAGGAATATCTTGTTCCGCCCCAACTGCAGCAAACAAATACAAATTTTCCTATTCCGTGATAACAAAGAATATTCCTTTACGACACGACACCGATTCGAACCAAACGCTGCCTCCCAAGTCTCATGCTGGTCCCGTCCCGGCTCTACAGTCTTGAGCTAGGAACGTTTTTATGGTAATGAGATAGTTTCCCTTCATTCATTTTGATCAATCTCAAGAATGATATTACATGATTACATCCGCTTCAATAGGTTTCATCATCAGCCGATGATATTCACTTTCTCAATGGAATTATGGAAGTTCTCTCGTGGTCTTTGATGAATTCAGAAGATGATAGATCATCGAAATATGATACTCTAACGATATACAAAGTTGTGTTGGTAAAATAGATGATAGAGTATCAAACTACGAAACAATTGATGATATCATTAACATCTCCTTAGTATGAAAAAATGACCGGATGAAAGTTCATTATGACTCGATGTTTGACCGTCCATCAAATTTGTTATAGTTGACATCGACAGACAGGTGTGTGTTTCCACCGGTCTTACAAAAATGTTGAAGGGAGTGCTCTCTTAAGAATTATTCCTTCCTCCAAATTGCAATGAATTGATTGTTAGACGTGAATTTTGATTCGTGGATCAAATGATGTTTTTGTAAAATTTATATGAAATAATAACTATAATTCTTGTTGTATAATATAATCTGAATTAAATAAAAATTTATTTTTATGTCGTCTAATAATAAAAATTTAGTTAAAATATATACAAAATAATACTCAATTCGTCCCATATTAATTACAACATATATGTATATTGTACTATTTTATACGTATGAATACAAATCTCATTTTCATATCAAATCACGTCTGATCGTTCCGCAATATGTATTGGGCTGAAATATATAATTTACACAACCATTGATGTTACACAATAATTTTTTTTTTAAAAAAACAACATTTGAATGTCGTTCCACGTGTGTGAAACTTTACATCGATATACATACAAAATCAAAACGTTTCAATATTATCAGGACAGAGAGAGTATAAAAAATTAATCCGTTGTAATTTGCATGAAATGATACAGGAATCAACTCCGCTTGCGTAGAGCATACAAGCATTATCATGCTACACTCGGGGAACGGGAATTGCAATTTAGCGTCCAAATATTTCTCCTGCAGCCCAAAGAGATCCTGCACTTCCAAAATGCGTTGTGCAATTACACAGATCGTGCACCTCAAATGCACAATGTGTTTACTAGCATTTAAATAATATGCAAAATAAGCGATCTGTGTAAGTTTTTGGATATCATATACCGGACTCTAGAAGGGAAGGATACGTTTCTTTTCTTTTACCACATGTTTTAGGCAGCAAGAGTAAGTTTGGGACGCCAAATTGATACTACCTCGGAGAACCGCAGAGGTCGTGCAGCTATCCCCATTTCACCCCCAAATCCAAGATGCAACCTTCAAACCCTAATCGAACGAGAGATGAAAAGACGAACAAGAAGACAGCCGGATTTCGGGTAATGCGCGAAATCTGACATAATTTTCCCCCCCTTTTGGTCCACATTCGTGGTTCGCTTTTGCTTCCAATTAATCTGTGTTCGATTTGGATCGGCGATTTTCGCTGTCGTAATTCATCTTTACATGGACAATGCTTCTTACCTAGTGATAGAAATGCTAACTGATAGTCATTTTTTCTGCGTAGTTTGATTTATGCAATATGAAAGGATGATAAAATATAGTTTGAAGTAGTGCATTTGTGGTCCTCGGTGCATGCGAATTCTCCGGTTACGATCTTCTAAAGTGTAAAAGATCTCGAGTAGCTAAACAGTGTAGTAGTGTTGGTCTTTCTTTTTTCCCCGTCAAATTAAATATATTATGGTCCACCCTGGTGTGGTTGAGTGCTTGAGATACCGTCTTCTGGTGTCAAGTGTCATATAGCATGGTCAAGTGTCATATAGCATGGTTTACGTACAGTTCTATTGTTGAATTGTTTTCAGTACTAAATTTTTAAATATTCTCTCCGTCTCATAATAGGTGCGATTGTTTGACTCGGATCGCAAATTTATTTGTGAGTTGCATTTTTTGGATGTTAGTGGGGTTTCTGTAACAACTGCGTGAGAATTAGTGTGGCGTATTATAGCTGTGAGGAGATGTTTTGTGTGAACAGTTTATCAAATAAGGAAAACATTGCATTTACATTGAGACAACCAAAATAGGAAAGTTTTTCTTGTATTATGAAACAGAGAGAGTAGTATAGAGCTATAACGTATGCTATTGTCACTGATGTCTATGTTACCTTTTCCGATGATTGGTCCATCAGTTCTTTTTCTTTCGGTCAGTGTAACTGTTGCTTGGCGTGATTGTTTGACCAATAGAACGCTAGAAGCTGGTTCATAATTTCAAAAATGAGGTCATTTTCTTAAAATGATTTATCTTCTTTTGAGCAATGAGGCGGTCCAGGCTATCTACAACTTGTTAATTGTAGCACCTATTATGGATGAAAGAAGGGGGAAGTTAACAGTATAGCAAATAATTTTGTTAGTATTCAATGTATCGCGGTAAAACATGAAAGTAGACTAGCAATCATAAATTCAAACTTGACACTCTTTATAGTTCTCTATTTTCTTTTCCTGGTTTGATCTTATCAAGGATGCGTAAAATCTGGTTAAATGAATAATGATTTGTCTATATATTTGACGAGGGAAATTCATTGCGCACCCCCGGGACCTCCCATCTTGATTTTTGATTGGTTGTCAAAATTAGTTTTTCTTTTCATTAATTGTGATTATTTTCTATCCACCAATCACATTTTGGAAAGTGAAGGGGGTGTACACCCTCAGGGGTGCACCTAATACTTATCATTTGACGAAAAAGAACGTGCATATGATCTGCATGTGTTTGTGCCATTTCTGTGAAGTATAGAATTCTAAAATGCTTGCCAAGGTGAATTTTGTTTTTGAAATGCGCACTTGATGAATTTTCTAAAATTTATGAGTTCATGCTACCCTTTCTTGCTTGTGGTATCCCTAGCTTGGATATCTACACCAAATGAGAAGATCTATGTCAGATTAACACCTGGTTATTAGAATATTGTCAGCTTCTAGAGCCTGAGCATGACTTGTTGATTAGAAGCTCTTTAATTTTACATCACTTTCGTGAAACAATCTGATTTAACTACATGTTTATATTGAGGGTATGCATAGGTAGGCGTACTAAGCCAAATCGAGTTGGTTGATGCCACATTTATGCAACTTGTGTGGTTGTCTTACGTGCTTCTTCACCATGAATGGTGTAAATGTGTAGAATGAGTTGGTCCCGGCATTGTAGCTGCTGCAAAGTCCTAGAAAGATGGATAATGTATTCTGTGATTATCGGGATATATCGGATGTTTTGTGTCTGATACAGGGCGTACTACAGGAGCTGCCAATTGTGTTGCCTGAAAGCTGGTCTTAGGGAGACATGGCATGCAACAACAGATGGATAAATGTAGGAGGAGACTGGATGAATATGGAACTGTATGATGCAGCTCCGTGATATCTTGGTTTATTACGAGATAAACTTGGGTGGACTGGATTGTTATACTTGGAGTCTCTAATTGAGGTTAAGGATAAAGATGCTGCAATCAGCATGGAATATTCTGCATTGGATAACCGACTGAGATAGAATACACCCTGTGGTCTTTTCTCTTACGGGCCCTTGTGCCTGTCTCACTCTCCACTTTCTGCAAGTTATGTTTACATCATACCCCTCAAGAGAAGAAGTATTCGTCTCTTCTGTGTCATTTGGTAACTGCTCCCAACATGGCAATACCTCTCCAGCACTAGCTTTCTGTTTATCAGCTATTTCTGCAATTTATGGCCAATAACAAAAATCAACTGATTCAATTGCGTTTTATAAAAATATTCAGACTCTTTTATTCGTTTTGACTTTCAATTTTATAAACCTCCTCGTCAGGTACTTAGTCTAAGCAGTTCTTCGCAATTTATTCTAAATAATATGAAGGTAAGATAAATGCAGTAGCTGATATGACGCTTAAACCTGCTGTGGTTGATTGGGGGTTTGCATTGGTTATATACTACTCAAAATAGTGGACTGGAAATTTGACATTTTCTTTTATATTTATGTAATACCTGCTCTTCTGTAGTTCTAAATATCACTAGAAATTTTGGTTCTTGGTTGCGCATAAACTGAATGTTTCACCAGAACAGTGAACTCATGTTTTTATGTCAAGCCTAAATCTCTCGCTCTATCTCTTTGTGTTCAAGTTTCTTCGTGGATTTGGTAAAATGTACTTCTGATGGAGTATGCTCAAAACATCTGTTGGTTAATGTTCGATAATTTCCATGTGCTTAATGAGGAACCTTTACTTCTCTAATTTTGTCTGTCATATGACTGCTTCTGATCACCAGAAGGTGAAATCTTTGTTCATATTGGCTATTTATGTATTACTTGGAGTCTGTTACTGACTGCATCACTGCAAATACCGGTTTGTAATTCCTTCATGATTTCCATGAAGCTCATTGCCAGAGCACGTCACAGAAACCACACAAAAGAAAGGGATGTGAAAAGATTCTGGACTTAACGGGGAACCGAATGGTGTTTATTACTTGAGACTTTCAAATACGAGTATACATCTCGCTTACAGCCTTACCGGAGTCAATGCAACCAAGTTGTTATCGAGGCAAGAAGAACGGAGGAAAAGGTGATGTTTCGCTAGTAGATGAAACACTCCTCAGCAGAGCTAAGTTTGATCTGGTTATGGCCTTATGGGTCAACAGAATTAGGGCTCTTAAGTTGAGTGCTTGGTGACCCAGGAGCTACCAACACTCGAGCGCTAGGATGTCATCCTTTTGCAACTTGGGAAAATCTATTTTCTCCCATCAATTATGTGTTGCTTATGATGGGAAAGATTTAAAACGATAGTATTGAACCATATTTTAGATAGGTCAAGTTTCTTCAGATGAGGATTGGATCAGGATGGTCAGCAAATGTGGCGTTATTATGGTCAGTGCTTGGTGGCCAGGAGCTACTGGAGACTGTTAGACCAGGATTGTCGGTCTTTTTTGCAAGTTGGGGTACATCTCCTATCTCCTATCAATTGTGTCATTATGGTAGGGTAGATTATGTGTGAAAATTTATTGGAACTTGAAGTAAGATAAGTGGAGGTGACACACTGTTAGATTCCAATCCAAATGGGTTCTTCTAATACTCATTGAGTTGCTGATCATAGAACAATGGCATTGGTTGGATGCTTGCAAATATTATGCCATTGATGCAGTGGATCGAAGCATAAGCAGTGGATAAAAATGATGCCCTAGAACCAATAGTGAAGGTGATGATTCACAAATAGAAGAATCATGATTGGATTATGGATTCAAATTGGGAACATTGATTGGATAGAACCGGAAAGCATGACATGTTTGTAGGCAGGTATCAAACTGTCAAAGGGATTGCTAAACCCTGGTACGATGCAGTCAGACTAACCAATGGAAGTCCATGTTCCCACCTCCTGGTTTGTTTGCACCCAGACAACTGAAAGATCAAGCCTTGCATAACTGTCGAGATGACTATGACCAACTTTATCTATGTATTTGATGCTTCTAACTTAAGCATGTAATCCTTATAAAGATAGTCCGTATATACTTGTCACTAGGCGTCTGGGAAATTGCAGCTAGTATGACATTTATTTGCAGATTGTTGAATAATCGCCCTGTCATCTTGTTAAAATCTAAGAGCTTCTGCGTTGTATCTTTGGCCCAACTGAACCCTGAAGGCTGAAACTACTTTGCATCATTGCAGGATCTTAGGAAGTCCGCAGCTCGGAGCCTTCTGTTTTGGAAGTTTGCATGAGAAAAGTGGCAGAAGTTGATTCAGGTAATCGGTTGCTCTCTTGTTTTCTATTAGCTATATTTATTTATTTTTAATATTTGCAGTTCCTGTTATTGGAATTTATGTCTACTTGTGATCTGTTTCTTTCTGGATTGGTGCATGCGAATTGTCCAATTACTATTTTTTGGCCTACAATAGTTAGCTGTTTTAATTATATAATTCTAAATTGTCTTTGTGTCTGATAATTAAATACTCTGGTCCATGCCCCTACTGTGGATAACCCTTTCTCTGTCATGTATAGCCTGGTCCATTTTTATTATACAGCTCAAAGGCGTTACTTTTATCAGTATAATGGAGAGGATAGTTGATTATTATTTGATTTTTTTGGATCTAATGGGGCATGAGCTTTTGTTGATTGTTGGTGTGTTGACATACATCCAAAAGTCGGTATTTTTCGTTATGATGAAAATGAGTTGAATCATACACCTCAGGGATTTGCTAGTATTAGTTTGTAGACGCATGCCATTTGACAATAGCATAAGCATGTCTCGACGTTATTAATATGCTACCAAGATCTTGGGAGGGACTACGAGTTCAATTTTAGATTCGAATCTTTAGAGTGACCATATTCCTTTTGTCTGGCTTGGTGGTTATTAGTAGATACAAAGAGAAGCTAGTTATGATTCGGTGGAGATCATCTGTGTATGAACTTTTAAGGTTTCTTGCTTATCAGCTTATGTAGGCAGCTGATAAAAACCAATGGTCATCTTCTGTTGCTCCCAAATTAAAATATAGCCTGGATAAGACCCCATTGCTTTCATAAGTCGAATTATATTTCTCTCCCATCTGTGCTACCAAGATATTCTGGAGGGCTTTATTTGATGCCCTGTGTCTACTCTCTACCACAGGAAGAGGAGACATTATGTGCAGGGGAACATGCACAATCAATCCTTGTGAAACTACATCTGCTAATTACATAAAGCATCTTTGATAATTTCTGCTGGCTGAATCTTTTTCTGTTACCTCCTCTCCTTGTAATCTCCTTATCCTATCAAGTCAATTGGCATTTTGGTACCGAGCTGGAGGAGATAGTTAACTATATTGGACATTTATTGCAAGTCTTGAGGTTTTATTGCTGCTAGCAGTAAGAATTCAGATCTCAGAGATTAGAGTTTCAAGCACCTTTGGAGGTTGTTGGATTGGAGATAGTGGGCAAATTGGTATCTGAATGGAGCCTTGTAGAGATTGGAGCCGTTGTCACTTGATTTATGGTACAAGGAATAGTTGACAGTGCAGTTTATTATGGCTGAACTGTAATGAGTATCAGAATTCACTAGATAGAAATGAGGCTGCTTTGACATATCGCTAAATGTCCTGAATACCACTATTGGATACTTCATATTATACCTCAATGCCAATGCTAAATGTGTCCTGTGTAAGCATTTCACCCAATCATGCTCACGATGTATAGTTCGCAAAAATCAAGCCTGCTTAACAATAAGAACTACAAACCAACCCTATGCAGCAAGCCAACAACAACAAAAAACACAGTATCTACAAACCTAGCGTCTGTGGCGGCAACAAATCCATCCTATGTGGTTATCTTAACATAGTTATTTCTTTAAAACTAACTACCACCACCATTGCAACAACCACATCAAATAAACTCATCAAGGGTATGCAGCAAGACAGCAACAACATTAACAAACCAAGCCTATGAGAAGGCAACAAACCAATCCTATTGGCAAGATTTCCACAGTTGTCTCTTCAAAAAATTAGCTGAATATGTTTCTTTGAAGACGTAATACTGCAATCATTTAACCCCCCACCCCCTCTTTTCTTTCTTTTTTCTTTTTTCTTTTTTTCTTTTGTCTTTTGTCTTTTGTGCAAGGATATCCCTCAGTTTGAAAATGCTGTAGTCATCATCAAATCACAAAAAACCATAGTATATGTACTATATATGAACTGAATTTGGTAAATATATTTGATTGGTTAAATTAAACTTCACTCGGTTGGTTGGTATGTTCACCGTGATTGATATTACAATTTACAATATACTCTATCTTCTACTGCTTTCTTTGCTGAACCGCTCCTGGTTCTTAATACTCATACTTGCCATCTTAAAATGTACTCTGGAGTTCAATTTTTTTCTCTATATGTTCAAGTTTCTTGTTTGATTCACCTCTTTTCAAACATAATTGTATTGTTCACACTTAACTCATAGGTATAGGCAGTGTTTGGACTTTGGAGTGATTTTTCTCACAAGAGATTTCTTTTTCTTTGTAGTTAGTTTGCAGGCGTCATAATGCTTCCAAACTAGGACTTTCTTACAAGTTCAGCAAGTGGGTAAAATAAGGAATAATACCAAGAGATTGGCAGGGGTGTAGCAAGTGTACAAGAAAGTCGACACTATTCTATAGACATCACTCTCATTTTTGTGTCCTTGATGAGATCTGAGCACGAAGAGGATGCTTCATGAGAACAAAGGGCTCAACATGCTTTTCAGTCAGATCAATATCATCTCCCTCCACAGCTTTCCATTGAAATTTCAGCACCAAATTAGATACGAAATACTCCAAATGCAGCATCCCCAGAGAATAGCCAGGACATATTCTTCTTCCTGCCCCAAATGGCATCATCTTTATCTCGCGGTTGCCCTTTATGTCGAATGCTTCATCTCCACTTCCTCCCAGTTCCTTTGCCAAAAATCTTTCTGGCTTAAACTTCATTGGCTCGTCCCACACCTTTGGATCCCAGCCTACCTCTGACACCATAAAATTGATAGAAGCACCTTTTGGCAATGTATAGCCTGCTACCTCCACCTCCTCGTTTATCGATCGAGGCAGTGCAAAGTTTCCCGCAGGGTGTCGTCTTAGTCCTTCAAGAATCACCGCTCTAAGGTACTGCAAGTTTGGCAAATCTTCTTCTGTAACCTCTTCTGCTGCTTCTCCAACGACGTTCTTGATCTCCTCAAATACCTTTTGTTGTATATCTGGGTACTTGACAATATAGGCCATTACCCACTGTAACACAATCGAGGTGGAGAAACTCCCAGCAGCTGTAAACTCATTACACAAATTTACCATCTCATCCTCAGTCAGTGCTCTTCCTTCTTCCTCTTCCAGTTCCAACTCTAGCAAGGTATCCACATACTTTGGCAGGTCTTTGCCATTACAATCTTTTTCTTCCTTCAAGTTCCTTTGATTATCTTTAGCTTGAATCTGTGCTCTTATATGTGGGAGTATCGAGTCTTCTAGATCTTTCCGCATGCTAAGGAACTCCTTCCATCGATGGTACAATAAAGTTTTACCCAATAGAGGCCAGAGATCTAGAATTTGGAATCGGCTTCCACATTCTATCATTTCCCGGGTGGCCTTTTCCATTTGAGTAATTGATTTCTCATCAATATTTTCTCCGTAGCACATGAAAGCAAGTGTGGAGAATATTGTTATTTGAAAATGCCTTGTCACCTCTACTGAACCAAATTTTGGCCCCGCATGAGACTGGGAGTCAGTCTTGAGGCGGTCTATTAGTGTGCGTAGGACCCGTCGACGGATGCGAGAGTAGTACCTGAGACGAGATGGGTGGAAGAATGAAGCCATGTTGCGTCGCAGAAGGCGCCAATTGGGCCCATTGGCAAAGCTGACAGTATGCTGGTCACTAGTCATTATCTTGACTGTTATCCCTGGCTTAACTCGGTTGGCAAAGATGATGCTATTCTGGACAAGTGCCTCATGGGCTACGGTGCCATTTGCGATCAGAATGGTTGGAGTAGAGCCAAAGGATAGAGAGATGATAGGGCCATACTTGGAGAAAAGTGATCGAAAGATGACTTCAAATTCAGGGAGACCTTTTCCTACCCAGCTCAACACGCCGATAATTGGTATGGGTGTTGGCCCTGGTGGCAGGGGGAGCTTATTGTTCTTCCCTTTTTGTTCAGAATTGCATAATAAATTGAACAAGGATTTGAAGAGGGCCAGTAGACATATCGTGGTGATAATAACGAACCATGTCTCCATTTTTTCACACTAAATTTAGGAGGGGGTGGGTTTCCTGATTTGGAATCAATCCAATATATAGGAAAACAGATGCTTTCGTCTTCTCATTTATTCTTAAATTTAATTTTTCTTCTTAAATCTTGGTAACATTGCTTTGACAGGCTAGGGATGTCTTTCAGGGGTTGGTAGTCCTCCTATAAGTATGTAGCCACTAGATTAGATACAACTATGCCGAAATCATTTAATGTCTACAAATCATATGAATCTGTCATTAGAATGACAATCTATCAGATTTTAAATACAACAGTCAACTATATAAGTTTCAAAATAAAATATCGAATTTAATATCAACTTCCAGGTTCATTTAAAAAAAACAATTATGAATGAAATAAAATAAATGAACTGCCTGGGGCTGTTCTGAGTAGAATGCGATTGATGAGTAGGTTGTTTTCTCCAAAGCACATGAAAGCAAATATTGAGAAGACTGTTAACTGAAAATGTTTGTAGACCTCTATGGAGCCTACACTTGGACCCACATGTGACTGAGAGCCGGCCTTCAGGCTATCTATGAGTGTTGATAAGGCTCGCCGACGGATGCGAGAGTAGGAACTGATGCGAGACGGGTGGATGAATGTGGCCATGTTGCAGCGTAGAAGGCGCCAAAGGAACCCTTCAGCGAAGCTGACTGTATGCTGGTTGCTGGTTATTATTTTGACTGTCATCCCTGGCTTCACATGGCCGGAGAAGTGGATGCTATTCTTGACAAGTGCCTCGTGGGCCATGGCACCATTTGCAATCAGAATTGTAGGGTTAGAGCCGAAGTATAGCGTGATGATTGGGTCATACTTCGAGAAAAGTGATTGAAACATGACTTCGATTTCAGAGAGAGCTTTTCCTAGCCAGCTTAACATGCTGATAATTGGTATAGGTTTTGGCCCTGGTGGCAATGGTAACTTATTCTTAGATTCAGCATTGCGTAAAAAATGGAACAAGGATTTGAAGAGAGCCAATAGGCAAATCACAGTAGCTATAACAGTCCATCTCTCCATGTTTCACTATTCTAAATCACTAAACTCAGAGGCAATTATGAACTGAATTTTACTATCCTGTTGGTTGTATCGAATTTATACAGGAAAATGGAGATCTTCTCATTCTCTTGTTATTGGTTAAATTATATTTTTCTTAATAGTTGATGATGACACAAATACGGCCTAAGTTTAGGTTGCTTTTGAGCGATGGAAAGGTCTTTCAAGAACATGTCGCCACTTGATAGGATAAAACTCTACCCAACGCATTTAATGTCTTCTAAGCAGAGGGAAGTTGGGATTAGAACGCAATCTATAGGTATCAAAAAAATTCTTAAATATACAATTTTAAATGGAATTGTAAATACACTGAAAAATAGGAATGAAAGTAGAGCAAACTGCAGATGAAATAATTTTGAAAGATTGAAACGTTGTTTGCACATTGTACAACCATACAAAGCTATATACATAATTTTTTGACATGCGTATTAAATGAATCAACCAGTGTATGTTAAATTTCTGTTTCTGTTTCCCGCTGTAGTACTTATGGTGTTCTTGTTCTTATTCACAAGTCACATTCATGTGGTGTTCTTATTCTTTTTTTTTATTGAGGTTACATAATGTACAGCTTTGCCACCATTCTTTTCTATTCTGTTATCGGATTCTATTCATTCCACAAATAAAAAATGGGATGGACATGTGTGCCACGATTAAAGGTTCATATAAGTTATGGCTGGAACCCATGTTTGCATTAAATACTTATGCTGAACTTTTCTTTGCAATCATAACAACAACAACAACAACAACAACAACAACAACAATAACAATAACAAACAACAATAATAAGTTCTGTATTATTTTAATGGTATAAAAAATTTGAGAAATGTAATTTATATTTCCCAAATAAATATAGGATAGAAGGAATCATGTAGGGTTAGGGATATGAAATTTGCTGCGTTAGGGATATGAAATTTGCCGCGTGACTTATTTCTTGACAGATTCCCTATATTGCTGCGAGTGCTCTTAGGCATTGACATGGTTGCCTAGAAAGGCCATCTATCTGGACACTATCTTGTGCTTCGTGGTTGTTCAGCATTTTGTGAGCATAGGACTCTGGAGAAGCTTATGTTTTAAGCTTATGCCATTGAGGAAAGGAGATGCATGATCTGATATTTAACATTTAGGCTTGGTAAATATGATAACCTATGTAGCCATGATTTGTTTGGTGCCCTATTTTGTGATTGGTTCTCTAAATACTCTGATAGACTAGGGTATCTATCTTATTTGTTTAATTTGTTCCAACTAACAAGCTATAACTCTGAGCTTAGCTTTGACAATGTCGTTCAATGAAGATGTATGCCTATTGCCTACATTCTCTTATCAGGATTCGGTGGCCTATGGTACTTTGCGTTTGCTAAAGCCTGTAACCTGAAAAATTTTAAGATCTTAGGAGATTTTTTGGAAGGTACTGAAACTCAGATTTTTTTAAGCAGTCTCTGGAGATGGTGATTGTTAGGGATCACAATTTAGGTAAAGCTAAAAAATTAGATCCTTAACAACACGTCAAGCCAGTGTAGATGTTTTGGTTAGCCATAAGGGAATGTTTTTAATGTCTAGTTGGTGATCATCATGCTCTTTGAGAAATTGAGAAGAGAGGCATGTTTCTTCATCTTTATGGTTTGTCTCGATTGGATTAGGCTCAATTTTTATTAATCCTCTTTGGAATAATGAAATTCGTCATATACCTAACCAAAAAAAAAAAAAGGGGAGGGGAGGGGGGGGGTTGAATATGACGGTGCCGTTAGTAAACCGGTAAATAAAAAAGTCAGAGCAAGGTACCTATCCTATCTGCGGTATATCTATTACTCCAGTTCGAAGCAATTTTTTTCTTGGATAGATGTGTAGGCACCAAGCTTTTTCCCAGGGCACTATGAATCTGTCCAGTGTCAATACAGGGGAGGAGGGGGGGGGGGTAAGTGGCCACCTGAACATTGCATTTGTACCTTATTGCCCGATGACATTTAAAATCAACATAATTGTCTTAAATTTCTTTTTATTTTCCTTTACCATGAAGAGCTTGCAAGTCTTCGGCTGAGTTATTAACAGGGAGTGTTTAAAAAGTTCAAGAGGTGATGACACTTACTGGAGAAGGAAACTGTGGGGGTCTTGTGGACTAGAACATGGGTAATGCGTAAAATATATATTCCTCTAAAGATCAAGCCTGTTCTCATTATGCTGTGTCAGCTATGTGAATAAAACAATGTGATTTCATTTAAGAGTAATCCAGGCAAAACGAAATATCAGAACAAGGTACCCTCTCCTATACCATAGAGGAGATGCCTAAGTCAACTTGAAGATATTCTAATAAACTTGTACTAAATTTGATTGAGATATTTAATGTCTTATATATCGTTAAGGCAATTGAGTGGGAATATTGACGCTTGTGCAGGCAGTTATGAATTTAAGCATGCATTCACTCTGTCCCCGAAAGACTTCAACGTTTCTTCTTTTCTGTTTTTTGAAAAGTTGTCCAACTCAAATACTAAATCACCCCTCCTTGATATAGTGAACTCTACTAATGCATCTCTCATTCAAAACAATAAACCACTTTTATCTCTTCAAAGGTAGGGTGTTTAGGCAATTGGTAAGATAAAATTGATAACATTTTGAGGCTAGAGGTTGCTACCTTTGGAACGAAAGAGTATTTGCCTTATGACTTTGTCGTAATTTAACGATGAAGATGGAAATTAAAGAGAACATAGAAGATAGGAACCCGAAGCTTAAAGAGTCATCTGGCTTAAGTGTTTATTTCAATATTTCAAATGCAATATTTTTCTATCAGACTTCTAAGCGCCACGGTGTCTTTTATAGATTTGCCAAATTGACTTGCTTTTTTTATTTTTTTTATTTGGTGAGAACAAGAAAGCCGGAAATAAAAAAAAGACAACAAAAAACAACTTAAGTCCTGATCCTGTGAGGTGGATACAATCATATACAACAATGCTATTCTGTGGTGACTGTAATTTTTTGTTGTGCCTTATCCATGTTGAAACGTTTAACCTTTCTGAAGTGTTTAGTGTCGATGACTTAATGTGCACACACACCAATTTGCTGTTTTACGAACCTAGGACCGTGCAGGCAGGTTTTGAGTATGTTAATCGTAATTTTACATTGTGTTGCATGTTAATATCTGCTCTCTCTCCTCTTTCTTTCTTTCTTTTTGGTCTTTTTTATCATCTAACTATCCAAGTACTGATTCTAAAATGAAGAAAATGTGCAATTTAACATGATATAGTATGTCCTCCTTTTGATTAAAATAGTGTGTTTGAATGTAGGATTTTATCTTTAATTTGTAGTTATGTAACTACACGCGTTATCTCAGATTTTCTATTCACTTGTTACGTATTTTGAGGAAGTGAATAGTACTTACCATATCAGCCATTGCATTGAATTAATTCATCATCCCTGGAGGGGATATAGAGCTGTAGATTCTGCTTATGTATCAATCGCCTCGCCCCATTTTTTGGGACTTGGGATCTTTCTTAGTGATTTGCAACTGTGGTTTCCGTCCTTGTCATCTGGTTTCTGCTGAAACTGTCTCAGTCTCTATTCCCAGTTCTTCCAGATTGAATGCTGGATTTTTCTTATTTTTTATTTTTTCACATTTCATCCAGCCATATTTTCACTAGGGAGTACTCGCAGTCTAGCACCACTTCCGGTTCATTCTCATTGTAAATGCTGATATTTAGCAAGTGTCAACAACTCCAACTGGTGTATTAGGAGCCTTTGTGGATTGAGAAATTATAGGACTTGAAGCAATTAGAGCACTCATGCTAAAGACTGCTAGTACTGCAAGTGGTTGATTGTGTCTTTGACATGGATATAATGTTATAATGTTTGCCTATATTGTGTTTTTGGTACAATTTATCTGGCAGGCTAAAGTACAGGTAGTTGGTAAAGATGATGCAGAAGAGCCCGTACTTATGTTGGTGATTGGGAAAATAGTTTTGAGTATGGTTTCAGTCTTCAGATAAAAATCTGGATATGTCAAGAAAGCATATTATATAATCAATAATGACCTTGAACGCCGGTCTGGATGAACCTGCTTCTTTCTACCTTTTGATGTTGGGATTGGAACCAATGAGAATGTTTAAAAGAGAATTCAGAAGAGTGCTGAGGAATGAATCAAACGAAGACAAGGTTCTGTACAATGTCTAGAGCTCTTTCTTCGCTTTCTTTTGATTAGGGTAGGGCCTGTTCTGAAGCTTTTTCATTTCTAACCAATTAGATATTCCTAGGTATATTCAACGTACTCTAATGCATGTGAAGATTGCAAATATCAAGGATAAGATGTCAGTACTTATAAGAACTAGTTTCAAATGTACAGCTAATGCCGTTTTGTAACTGCGTAAATGACATGGATTGGTGTAGTTTAAAGAGACCCTAGTTCTTGGAATATAACAGGATTGAGCTTATTTAAAGTAAGATGACTAGGAGTTCAAATTTGAGAGATGCAACCCGTATACATGTGATAGAACCAAAAATATGCAAGAGTCTTTCAACACACTGTTTCATGCTTTGACTCTTCTAGGAGAAATTTGGGCCTTTAGTGGGTACTTCATCACGACAGTAAATTCATGAAATGGTGTTAGATCAACATCGTCTCCTTCCACGGGTTTCCATTCAAATGTCTTCACCAAGTTCGCCACAAAGTAGTCCAAATGCAACAAAGCCAAAATATAACCTGGGCACATCCTTCTCCCTACCCCAAAAGGCATCATCTTCACCTCACGACTTCCACATATATCAAATGGCTCCTCCGCTAGGAACCTCTCTGGTTTGAACTTCATTGGCTCCTCCCACGTCTCTGGATTCCACGCTATGTTTGCTGCCATGAAATTTACCATCGCATTCTTTGGCACAGTGTAGTCACCCAGCTCCACTTCTTTTGTCGCTACATGTGCCAACATGAATGGAATTGCTGGGTGTCGCCTTAATCCTTCTAACACCACCGCTCTAAGATATGGAATCTTCGGCAAATCCTCCTCTGTAACCTCCTTTGCTTCTTCACCAACTACCTTGTTTATCTCCTTGAGGAGCTTGTCTTGAATTTTTGGGTACTTGACAAGATTGGCCATTATCCATTGCAATACCCCTAGGGTCGTTTCGCTGCCCGCACCAATGAATTCTGAGCTTGCACTTATAAGCTGGTCGTCAGTTAGCTCCCTCTTTCCTCCGTTGTCTTCTTCTAGTTCCAACTGCAATAAACTGTCCACGTATGTAGGAGGCGAACTTCGACTACCATGGCTTTCGTTTTGTTTCAGTTTCCTTGCTGTCAGGTGTTGTAGAACCACCTCGTCCACACCCTTTTTCACTTCGAAAAATTTCTTCCAACGAGCATGGAAGATGATCTTGGTCAACCACATGGGCAGTTGATCAAGAACATCAAATCGCATCCTTAATGTCAAAAACTGTCGGGATGATCTCTCGAGTTCATCAAGCTGATTGTCGTCGAGCTCATTCCCAAAGCAAATAAGGGCAAGAACGGAGAAAATAGCAAACTGGAAATGATCCAACACTTTAACCACCCCCTCGTGGGATTCAGAGTCGACCTTGAGGCGTTCGATAAGCGTGCATAAGACCCGCTCTCGTATCTGAGTGTAGGACTTGAAGTGAGAAGGGTGAAGGAACGTAGTGAAATTCCTTCGGAGGCTGCGCCATGTAGGGCCATATCGGGAAGTGCTAATGCTGTGTGCATCGCTGCTCATGATCTTTGACATGGGAGGTAGCTCAGGGCGATCAGCAAAGAGAGCCCCTTTGAGGACGAGGGCCTGATGCACTAGGCTGCCAGTACCAAGCATGATAATCGGCCTTAAGCCCCCGGCACGGAAGGTGATGATTGGACCATACTTGGCCATCCAGGATATGAACAAGACTTGTAAGTCAAATACGTTTTTCCCAAGGAAACGAAACATCCCAATTACGGGCAAGTCTGTGGGGCCAGGAGGTAGCATTTTCTTACCTTGCTTGGGATTAGGGCGGATGACAAGGTTGAACAAAGATTTAAGGAATACCAAGCAACAAATAGCGATGGAAATTGTGTACCATATCTCCATTCTTCACCTTTACTGCAGCCGAGAAAAGTGCGATCTATATGATTTTCAACAAGAAAGATAGTAGCAGGGAAAAGCCTGGAAAAGGATGGTTTCCTCTATGGTTGAGGCGAACTACGTTGTTTCTGTTGGTAACAGATCCAATCAAGGCATGAGCTATTTATCAAGAGATGTTTATCAAGAGATGTAGGGAGGATGTGGTACACCTGCATCTGGTTAAATTTATTAACAAGGTTGTCGACCAAGGATAATCTCCTTTTATTTTTAAGAGGTTCCAGGATTTCATTGGAATATGCAAGTGACAATAACTCGATATAATGTCAGGACCATAGATATCAGTAGGTGTGGGATGCTTAGAATTTAATTGAGTACGATAGCGCTTTAGGTCGGCAATAGTGGTTAATTTCTCTGCCTGCTATCTAGGACTGCAGATTCTGCTAATTCCTAGAAGCTGGGGGTTTTCATCAATAGGAGTCGCTAATAAATCACGTCCGTGGCTCCATGGAGAAAATGTGTTCCCCTTGTGCTCTAGCTTCCCAAGTAGCAATGGCAACAACCTCGCGTTTATTAATTGTTTTGAAGACTATTATTGGAGCAGTTCTAATAAATTAAATGAAGCCAGATTTCGTGTATTTGAGGTAGTTGAAATAAAACTTCATTTATGTTTTTAATGGTCCAATTTTATTGTGGCCCTTTAAGTGCTCAAATATATTAGAACCTTTGTTTTTATTTATAATTTGACTCTAACTTTACACTGCTCAATTCATTTGAATCATAAAATTTGTTTTACTGTATAAGTTTGTTGTCATCACTTCAATTTGAAGTGATTTCGATTCAAGTGACTTGTGTTGTGTGTTATCACGCCCATGGTTAGGGTTTCTGAAGCATCCACTAGCGCACCTCCAAATCTTAGTAACCTTAGTTAAGTACTTTTCTACAATCATTGTACCAAAGACTCTCATTTAGAGTGGAATCTCCGAGAGGATAATGTACACAACCTTATCTCGTAAATCTAGAGGCCGTTTATGTCAAGAAATGAACCTATTTATCCGTAATAAAAGTGTCTCATTCCTATGTTGAACTCATTCTCTTAAACTTGAGGAGACCACATGTCAACATGACCTCAGCCTTAATCTTGATGTCAAATTCCTAGCCCAGGTGTCTATGAGCAAGAGATGGCTTTGTCATGAATCTTAAGCTAATAGCAGGTAGTTAAACGAAGGTACCTTGTACATATTCCCCCAAACTAGAAATTAATCGTGATAATATGTCATAATTCGCTACAGGGAGCGCATTCATACTAGTGATGGAAAACCAAACATTGAAACCTGAAAGTAATGTTCCTTCAAAAGAAAAAAAAGGGAGGAATGTCAACCCGAACTCTTTCTTAATCAAAACTCTAAAAACTCGGAAGGTCAGATGAATTTGTTTCCACTGATCTATAAGTCTTTGTTATACAAAAAGAAAAAAAAAAGGTGTTTTCATCTTGTAGGAACAATGATGCAGCGTTGAGTTCTAACCAGAAAGGTGCTGAACATTGTCAGCTGTGGTGGACGTTGGTGAACTTCAACTGATACAACTAACACTGTAGCTATATGTGTGAATATTTCATGCAATTTTTTCCGCTTGATATATTGCCTTGCCTTGGCCTATTGTAATTGCTTATTATATGTTTGATGTCAGATATTTGTGCGAATGTGCGATGCATCCTTGCAGTTGTACTGCCTGTTCAGACCACAGCTTGATGGGCTACGTTATAGGTATGGGCAAAAAAATTTGCAAGGAAGTCAATATCATTGATGGAGTAGATTCATGATTTGAGCGTGACTTAAATTTTGGAATATGTTAAAGATAGGAAAACATAACATGTCGGAAAGGAGTATGAATTCTGTTGTAGAGGAGTTGGACTTGGGATCGATAAGAATGTTGGCGTACATAGAATGGGAATCTGCTAAAAAATGAACCATGAAGACTTTGGTAGCATGTCTACAGCTTTCTGTCTTGAAAAGGCAAATTTCGAACTCTTGAGTTTGGCCTAGAAAAATATAATCACTTAGAAATTCAGTGAGCTGTGTTTCATTTACTATCTTACAAATATGACACACCTCATTGATTATTGGAGAACACCATGTAAAATACTAGTACAAAACCTCACTTCAGTATTGCTCTGTGCCTACTTATGTATTTATGTTGTGCTTTACTCATTACAAACATATTTGCACTTCCGACTACGATAAAGGCACATGGACTATGTGCTTAAGTTCAGGGCTAAAATAAAAAGAATCTGGAAGAGGAGAAAAACGAGTTGTCCCCCTTAACATTTTCTGTGCCAATGCAGTAATTAGTAGTCATGCCATGTTAAGTTCCATAGCTATGTCCATAGGTAAAGATAGTTTGTAACTTGATTATCTATACTTTGTCTTGATTTCCCCCCCCCCCCCCTCTCTCATAGCAACTGATCCTGGAAAAGGCTGTAGTGTGCCTCCACATTTTCAATCACTATTGCTAGCTTCTCAGTTTGAGTGTTCACTAGCTTGTTTGAGTGAGCTGGTTCAGTGGAATAGCCACTTTGAACTATAAATTGATCTATTCATGCCATTGAAAGCTTTCTGCAACCTGCGTAGCCATGGTTCTATGAGAATGTTCGAGCCTCAATGTCTCTTACCTCTCAATCAGACATCAGGTTTAGTCTTGATCTTAGACACCCTTTTCACTCACCTATTGTGTACACATCGAATTTGGAACTGAAGCTTAAGTTGATTCAGTCATAAATCACCTTGTGAGAGACATCTTTCTCCGTTCTTTATTTTAGGTGCTGGGCAATATGAACTTGGTTTTGGAGAAGATTTTGATTTGTCTATATGGGGTTTGGCTTCTCCTGCCTTGTAGATTTCTGCACGATGGTTGAGAATAAACATAACTTGGCCATCTATCTCTTCATGCCAGCTGGTTATATATTCCTGTGTAACCTTACAATGCCTCTGCTGAGATTCCCCCCCCCCCTCTCTTTTTCTTTGCATGTAGATGGAAGATATGTCTCGCGTATCTCCTCCATTTCTTGAAGCATTGCTTTTTGGTTGGTGTCTTTGTCGTCATGATCATTGTTATCCGAGTCTTGCCTTCTGATTTTTTTAATCTATTCGCAACAAATGGTATGACTGCCTGAGTGCTTAATCCTTAACAGCATGAAGCTTCATAAAATAGTGCACTCACTCATAGGTAGCCTCCTCTATATTGGAAATGATATTTATATTCCTTCTGCTCATTCTCATGTCTACAAAGATAATTGTATGCCTTTTATTTATTTTTTTATTCTTGAAATATGCCTTGTAAAGTTTTTTTAATCTGGTCTAGCAAATCACTCAGTACGCTCAAAATGTAACTGCAAGGACTTAATGCAGACCATAATCTAGTAGGTTACCATTCTCTGAAGTTAATTGTGTGTGAGAAAAAAAAAAGTATATTATGGCAGCGTTGTGCCTGAGTTTCCTGTATGCAATTGCTTGGACCATGTAAACGAAATCAAGAAAATCATGATGAATTGCGCCTTTGACATTAAGTTCTATCCCAGTGCTTTAGCTTCCTCTAGTACTAGGTACTGTATCACTAATGGTCAGAGCAACCATTTCTGGTAGGTAGCAATTTTATTGTGATCGAACGAGATTACGAAGATGTATTTCTTCTCTTCCAGTAGAATCATTTTGGGAAATAATTTCTATGGCCTAAGCTTTCCACCATTTAATAAAATGGAAATGATGAATCATTTGGCTGGCCACGTTGGTTAGGAGTTCAATGGCATGTAATGATGGCAGTGATTGAATTATGATGCCATAGATGTGTTGCCGCTCTCGTATTCTTGCTTGAAGATATGATAGGTCTTATTATAACTGATGTGCTTTTTGTATCAAACACTATATATATTCGAATCATCTAAATTTGGGAGCTAAATTTTACCTGAAACCCCTATCCTGAAGTTTCATCTTTCCTTCTTGTAATGATAGCTTCCAAAAGCATGCTTTTCCCTGTGGAACGTTAGGTGTCGAGCATAACATGCATGGCATCATCATGAAGGGGCGAAACCCCTGATTGGGACACCATGATTCTGCAGCTTGTGATTTGACTACCTAAACAGTTTCCTTAACTGGACAAGAACTACAATAGCATGGTATGGCTTCGAACTTTGTTGCTATTGGCTCTGGAGAGAAAGAGGTCATTCACTAAGTAGCAGCTTGCGACATCATGAAAGTCAACCATTAGAATAAATGGGTAACTTCCCTTCCCCTTGTCGTTTTTTAACTCGAGTTTTGAAGGCCAGCGGATGCTTTGGCGCTTGCTATGAGAGAGTCTTCATGCTTATGGAGTTTTTCTGCTGTTGTGTTTTGGCTGATGGTTGCAGGTACGGCAGTTATTTTGTAATTTGAACTTACATGTCTGTGACTATTCTTGGATAATTAGAGCTTCATTGCCTCAGTTGTAGACCAACATTGTCTTTTTGCCAAGTGGTTTGAGTGCTGAGCCACCATGTTCGTTACCAAAGGTTCAATTCTTGTTTGCAGCAGACATCCACTTTTGGATTCTGCCAGCGGATGAGTAATTGAGTGGAGGTATCGGGCGCAACCCTTCAAAAACCTACCCTCTTATATGAGGAAATCTAGGACAAGCCTATGCGCTGATGTCAAAGTCGTCTCACTTCCAGCTACAACAGGCTCTGTAGCATTTATTTGCAACTGCTTGTGCTATTGTAAGATTTCTCTTTACTCCATCTTCGTTGGATGCAACTCCTGTTGAGAAGTTAATGTGATCTCAGTCATTGCGGGATTGATATATGGTCCTTATAACAGGCGAGCTTTTATCATGAACTGCAGGAATCGACAATTGATGCAAATCATGGCTAGACACCAAGTCCCGAAAGCAGAAATATTCATCTTCGGAAGCATGGTCTCCGTGGTTGTGAACTCGTGGAAGTATGAGCATTGACATTATATTGCAACGGCCGAAGCGGTGTGTCACGGGGTTAGATTCATTTTGACCCGTGACAGGTGGCTCACCAAAGGTAGTTAGTTGGGTGTCATGCGTCTGCTGACTTTGGCTGAACATGAACTTGAGGTGCTCGCCCTTGCCTTATGGTTTGGCAAGTTTGTCAGTGTGTAGAGCTTGCCTGGGGGAACCAGAGTTTTTGCTTAGGAATAGAGTAAGCATATGTATCTTTGTGCGTATACCTGTACTTGGAACTCGTAGTCATGTTGTACATCTGCTAGTGAAATATTGGTTGCGATAGAACTATGGACACATGCACTGTTTAAGTCTGAAGGCAACGAAACAAAATTCATTTTGGAAAAGTTGCTCGGTTCTGTTATTGGCCATTTTGTCTCACGAAGATCAGATTTCCAAAAAAAATAAGAAGTGTTGTTTTCTCATAGAAAACCAAACGTTCAAAATAATAGGAATACAGTGTGTTATTCACTTATCCGATTATTTTACCTCATTTCGAAATATTGTACAGGAAAGAACAGTACTGCAACAAACTGAATTTCACTTTACATGGAAACATAATCATTGTATCCGATCTTCCTACGAAATAATCCTTGTACCGATGCAAAACTGATTTCTGCTACCGAACTATGAACTACATGAGTTACAAGGAATGCCAAGGTCATTCTTCCAAATTAGGTCCGTTGCTGCACCATCCTGGTTCCCCCACCCTGGCCACCACCACACAGGCTTCCGGCTTTTAACAATCGCCGTAGTTGCAGTAGAGGAGAATGACGTAAATGGTCGATCCATCAATCGTGAGCCCCAAGTATGTAGCCTGCATTTCAGAAGCAGAAATCAAGAGGTAGCCTGCACAAACTTGGGAATTATTCTCCACCAGTACACCTTATCATCAACTTGGACCATAAAAGGAGAGCAAACTATCCCCAACAGAGACAACTTCTCGCGAAAAAAGAAACCATTAGTATATATTTCTCTTGCTCATGATAGCAGAAGTTGTTTCTAAGTATGTACCTTTTGTCCGCATGCCTAGCTGGTGAGCAGATAATGTAGCCGACCCCGAATCTGGATAAAAGGCGAGAGTTGTGTGCTAATGTAGCCAACCGTCGATACGGTGGCTTCATTTAGTAAATTAAAGGTTTTGCACAAAGGTGAATTGGGCAGACAGATTCGTGAAGTCAATAGGGATAGGTGAAAGAAAGAGTAGAGAGGCTATCAGCTTGAGAATTGTGATTACGAAAGCTTCACTATTGTAAGAAACCCAGCAGTTAGTATCCAGGTTATTTCATCAGGACGCCACTTGTTATAATATGGGAATAATAAAACCAACTGGTTTTAGTTCAACATCAACAAGATATTGCTTACCTTTTGCATGTCAGAACATCGGTCAGATGATCTGCATATACAGCAAGAGCGCTATGCCAGGACTCGGGCCTCATGTAATGATGTATTCTTGGACTTGTACAAGCCTGATACAGGAGGGAAGAACATATCTTAGCTAGAATGCTACATATCATCTCAGGCTAGCAAGTACTGCCTACTCTGAAGTAAATCAGCACCACATCAGCTACAATGATGTGCCGTCTTCAATTCGATAGCTCATGAATTCACCTAACTGACTATCTTCAAATCAATTTCATATGCTATAATATCGAAATTATAAAGGGTATAACTGACCAAGCATGATTTCTGTGATGGTATAGATATTATCTCAGCAAACTGTATATGCACTATTGGGCATGCTTCCTATTCTACATATCTGAAATAGAAAGAAGTCTAACCAGAAGCATAGCAACTAACTCCTACAAAGGCCGGAGAAAAAGATAGATCTCTTTAAACAAAAACTAGTACTATGTCTGCAATGTTTGACGTTTTGGAGAAATGAAGGTTCTGGAGTGATATAATAAACAGTTGACACGCCATTGATGGAGGGTATGGTTCAAGCTTAAGTTGCCGGATGTCCTCAAAAAGGGTTCATGCTTCAGCAATCCCCTCACAACAATCTCCACCTGGAGCTTCGGGCATTCCAAGAATACAAAACATTGATCACAACGAATTGAATCATAATTGCTCATCCAAAATTGTTCACAAGGTACCAACCAAGGATATATGTAAGCATGCTTCTCTATTGATGCAATAATTCTCGATAAACCAATATAAAATCACCTCTCTTCTTTAGTTTGTTCCGAAAGCTTCTTTTCCTGCTAAATGCCGTTTCCTGTAGATGTAGAAAATGAAGAAACAACTCACTGGAAAGGTACAAAGTTTCACACAACATAGCAGCCTAAGAAAATAGACAAGTAGTTAATCCATTCTGGTCACTAGCTTTCCCCAAGCGAAGACGTGTCATTATTTGGCTATGAGCTACTGTTTTTCTAATTCAAAGTTAAGAGCTCCTGCAACGTGGCAGGTAGAATGATAGAGAGTCTTGACCTAGTCCACGGACACCGTTGCAATGACTTTATCAATTACATCATTCGGACCTGGCTTATATTATAGCGGGCATTGGTTCCATTGCCCTTCAATGGATACTATCTTTTTGATTGGAAATGAATCATTCTCACACTTCAACTTCTGTTGAAGTTCCTTGCTTATTGGAGAGGAGTAATTCGATGACCCAATAATACAGAATTCAACAAGAGTCTTTATCATTACCAGAGGCTTTCCCAGCTTTTCCGCTTCACGAACCGCAGCAACAAGATCCCGATTGGATTCACTGTATAGACTTGTAACAAGACCAGGTTGGCCAGCTCTGGCTGTACGACCAACTCTATGTATGAAATCCACTGCTGAAGTCGCAAACTCTGCCTGTAAAAGACACTCTTAAGGGTTCAAAATTTATGTGCCTTGAACACTACAACTGACGGAACACATGAGCAGTAATAACTACCAAGTATCATTGCCCACCTCCTTTTTGTAGAACTGGGCCTTAAATCGAACGTCGAACTAAATATAAACGCGATCTAAATAATTACCTGAATAACATGTGAAACATTGGGGACATCAAGGCCACGGGCAGCAGCATCACTGCACACTAGAACACCACCCGTCTCTTGAAATTCCCCCAAACGATTTGTTCCCTCCTCCAAAGAACTATTTCTATGGTAGCAGAAGCATTCGATCCCAGCTGTTTGCAGTATCTTAGCCACAGATTCCACTGCCTCGACGGTATTGGCAAACACCATGGTCCGAGTAACTCCAGCACCAGAACCAAACCTTTTGGACTTCAAGTGATGGTTCACAGCATCTATGAGAACATCTACCTGAGTGTCAACGGTGACCTCAATCCATCTCAGCTGCAACCTATATAGTGAAAGGTGCAAACTGATTCAACACTAACAGCACATAAACAAGTACACGTGAAAAAATGCAACCATGTTTGATTGATTGCAGCATACCAACGACTAGTTAAACAAAAAACATGTCATTTAGATCAAAGATTACTCTGATGCCTAAGTGTCCATATTTCAGCTAGTGAGCATCATCACCTCGAAGATCGTGAAGTCATACAGGTGCAAGCCAGTACCTGGGATTGTGACGATGCAGATAGTTCCCACTGACCCAACTTGCATCTGGAAACATACGTTTCAAGACCCCACCAGCTGTTTTCTTTCCATTCTCAGGCAGGGTAGCCGCAACAAAGATATACTGCTTACTACGCCTATAAGCATTTCTAACCCGTCTCCAGTCCTTTTTCTTTTCAGAGACAGATTCAGCTTCGACAATGAAGTTGTCCACGTTAGCACCATCTTCTACGTTTCTGTCCTCTTCTAAGAATAAATCATCCACGCTTTTCTCCTCTTCTATGGATAAATCTTTCCCCTCGGCATCTTCATCATCAAAGTAGATCTCCGGCGATGGATCGGACATTGATTCATTTGTTGCCTTGTCAACCGAAGTTTGTGACTGCGATAAAAGCTTCTCATCAAATCGAAACATGTGTATGAGACGAATGACCTGATTCTGGAAACTACCACAAAGTAGCAAATCTGCCTCATCAAACACCTGGGACATATTGTAGTTTCAGAATAAAAATGCAAATTCTAAAAAAGCCAGTTCCAAAAAAAAAAAAAAAAAACCCCACAAAAGAAAGCACGTTCAACCACTAACGCACCACATATTTCACTCTACGTATAAAGCAAGATGGGCGGTTCCTTTCTCGATCAACTGCATAAAGATAATTCAGGAGTGCAACTGGAGTTGAGACAACAATGTCTGGTCTCTTAACTGGCCAACCCTGCAATCAAGAGTGACTATGCTAAGCCACCTGACATGATATCAATAGTAAGAGATCATTAGGGAGAAAGCTCAGAAAGTTGATGGCTTTCTGCACATCATAATCCAAGTCCAGATAACTACATGACTACATGAGTTCAAAAAAGAACCACGCATATAATCCAATCAGGGAGAAGAGGAAATTACCAGCCTCCCGCCAATGGCAGCAGCCCTGAGGAGTGGTTCACCATCATCACCGCACAAACCATTAGCCATACGAACAACTTGCTCACACAACATAACGTTCGGACAAAGAATAAGAGAAAGCCTATGAGTACCATCCACCTCTCGGCTGAAAACTTCATCCACCACGCTATCAGATTCCCCGCGCAGTTTATCGAATAATGGAACAAGATAGCCATGGGTTTTACCACTCCCGGTCTCTGCTGCAACTACAGTATCATTCCCTGAAAGTATGGACGGTATACAAGCAGCCTGATACACAAAACTCAATCAAATGAACCCAAAACCACAGCATCCGCATGACATGAAGACACTACATTGAAGATACTACCTTCAAACACAAACTAAACTATGCACATATACGAACAATATTATGGCTTTTTTTCAGTACTAATGTTTATTTGACTCTTGGTGTATGATATGTGATGTAAAATGCAGTACCGTGCTTTAAGCCCAACAATTGTCACATTGACCTTAGCAGGCATCCTAAGATAATGCTCTCTCTATAATGCTCAACATTAACACTAATGTTGTATCAATATTTTTATTTTTCATTTTATTATTTTTATTTCAAAGCGATACGAGTGGAACTGTGGGCAGTTGTAAAACAAAGGCACAACCTGAATGAGAGAAGGTCTGGGGAACCCAGCGGATAACAGAGTCCGGGTCAAAGTATCAGAAACCCCAAGCGACGACCACGAGACCTCTTCGTTAGCGAAGAAAGCGTCGGTACCTTCGCTTCCTCCGGCGGCTGCGGCGGAAAATGGCCTAGCTGACGAAAGAGAGGAGACGCGGTGGCGGTGGCGGTGAAAGGGGCGGAGAGAGCGGGAGGTGAAGAAGGAGGCGGCAGCTGCTGGGAGGAGCGATGACGGCGGTGGGTGAAGGGAGATTCTGCATAGTTGCAGCATCGCGAGAG